>JBBUKS010000113.1:10004115-10015658 GCA_038050645.1 Hedychium gardnerianum | reverse complement strand
GTCTGCCCTCAGTTATACATAACAAAATGCTGACCTTGCTATCAAACTCACATTACCAGCAAGTATTTAATTATTTTCTGTTTAGAGCAATTTGATTACTTTAAGTTTAGAGTCTAATGGATGATCAAGTCACTCTTGGGTGTGTTGTATTTTTTCCCACTAGAGAATGGTGTTGATTGTTCTATACACAATTATTAAGCCAAATTGCACTTATGATTATGATAAAGAATCGCACTTATGATTACAATAAAGAATCACCAAAAGAACTTTGATGATGAATTTTGTTACTTTTCCAATATCATTGCCTAATATTTTTCATTACTGTTAGGAGTTCAATAAACATGATAAGGACCCTCGTAAGTATACTAAGCGGTGGACTGGTGTTAAACCAAAGACTGGAGTATCATATACCTGTGATATTGGATATGAGCGCTTTCTTGGTCCTGAGGTGAGTTTTTCAATCTAATGTTGCAACTAACCTATGCTGCATGTTCATTCTAATATAATTCTTTTAACAAAGATCAACATGCCTTCTTTATGAACCTTGAGGTGGTCATTGTGAATTTCTCTCTTCTTTATTTTTTATAGAAAAAAATTATTTTTTCAAAGTGCTAGAAGTGGTATTGTGTGTTGTGCATGGTCCCACATCCATTTCTCTTTGGGTATTAAATTAAATCAAATTTCTATTTAGTGCTAAATAATTCTTCAATTAAACAATGAGTTAATTAAAGATTTAAAATATGATAGTAACGGTAAGTATTACATTAAGTGAGAATAAAGCCATGAAAACTTATCTTAAACCTATGATGCAATTATTTCAGACACTCATACTCGCAATCTTGTTTGTTTTGTGTCCATAACTCCATATCATGTACATGCATCTATTCCAATTTTCGTTGTGTCAACCATCTTTTTGTTGTCAACTGGACTTGTAGATCAACCAATACTAATATTAGATATCCTAGAAGTATTACGAAATCTGTGTGATCATAAATTTTGAGGTTGATCTCATGTACAGGTTGTAAGAACTAATGCTTGTCCCCACGGGATGGACTGATGGCTAGTGCATGGGGTGTTGCCACCATGAGGTCTGAGGGTCAAATTCTGGCTAGTAGTCAGGTTCCTGTTCTCTCCCATGTACTGGTCACTGTTCGGGCTAGCTAGACTAGTCCCCGTGATTTACCTCTTCCGTGTTGGTCCTGGGACGGGCTGGCGGGGCGCTGGGGGCGAGCGTTTCGCCTTTTGCCATCATGTAAGAACTAATGCTCTCATTCAATGCAAGAAAACTCATTTTGGTATGAGTAGAAGCTCTCACTAATAAGATTTAGTAAACATATGTTATGATTTATAAGTTTAGATTTTTTACGATTTATGTCTACTAGATTTTGATTTAATTGATTATGGAAGCATTGTTTTTTTTTTATTTTTGGAACTCAATAATGATTGTGATAAATGCTTTGCGGTTTATGATTTGCTTACAAGCATGTAGGACTACTCATGTTTATTGAAAAAATTGTTTAAAAGGTAATCAAGATTGATAGGCAATCAAGAGTGAGTCTTGAGCTGCGTCAAGTGTCTACCTTAATGGACAAGCTTGAGAAGCACCGAGTTATCTAAGTTGGGTTTATTTAGAGAGCTTATTTTGATGACCTATAGAGATGTTAGGAAATTTATGCTTGTAACTAAGATTTGGGTGATCAAACTTTGTGTTAGTTTTCTAAAATTGGTGTTCTAAGCTAAACTTGTAGGTTTGCAAGTTTGATCGGCCAAAAAAAATTTTAGTCAACAAAACCTGCTTAGATGACAAAATTTTTGGAAGTCAATCAAGTTTTGAATGTTGACATCTAAGGGTCATAACAGCTATTTTTGGGTCAACTAAAGTTTTTTTAGCCAACCAAACATTACAAATATTATTGTTGGACCTCATCTTAAAGTCCATTTTGGTGATTCTCTTAGTGCAAGAAGTACGAAAGCATTTCAATTGTTCTTTTATCTTGTTGAAGTGCCAAAGAATTGCCTAGGGGCTACGAAAGGTTTGTTCAAGATTTCATCCTTGCATTAAAGGCTCTCCTCGATAATATTTCTCCTCACTTTGGATTAATTTTTATCTTGTAGGGTGAGATGCAAGTTCTTCTCTATAGATTTGTTTATTCTATTTTTGTAAAGAAAGTTGGGTGGAAATTTGTGCTAAGGTTTTAGTTTCGTACTCTGATCTTTATACACACATCGTCTATTTACTCTCTTTTTTTCTGTTACTCTAGTTAATTGCATTCAATGTTATCCTTATTACTTAAATTTAAAAAACTTAACATCCTAGAGCAATGAGCAACAATCAAGGAGATTACTTCACCAATTGTTCTCCATTATATGAAGGAATTAACTTTGCCTATTGGAGGATGCAAATGGAAATTTATTTTGGCTTGAACTTTGATACAATGATAGTCTTGAAAGAGGAATATAAAAAGCCATGAGACAAAAATGGAAATCTTATTCAGATGCTCAAATAGACTAAAAATCATAAAGATGAATATATAGCTTGCAAAAAAGACACTTATACATTGATTTGTGACCTTTCAAAAGAATTGAATAAAAAAGGTTACTACAAGAATGCTCAATATTTATAGGACAAGCTTATTGAATTAAAGGTTTTTCTTTTTAAATTGCCATTGAATTAAGAAAAGAAGGAATCTCCTAAGAAATTAACTTAATGCCTTCATGAAGTATGAAGAATGAAGAATGGAGAAACCGTGGCAAAATGCATATTTAATACAAGAAAATAATCAAGGAATTTGATATAGAATGCACTCAAAAAGATTTCTTAGAACTTCTATATCGAGTTCAATGGTGGACCTTTATTGAGTATTAAAAGATCTAAGCACATGCAAGCTTGAAGACATTTTGCATCGTGGAGCTTTAGGAAAACTTGAAAGTAAATATGAAGAGATCAAGAAAAGAGATATTTACAGCTAGAGAAGGAAAGGCATCATTATCGTCTTTATCAAATACTAGTGAAAATGAAGTTACACAAATTGCCAATATGGTGAAGAAAAAGATTGGACGTAAAAGATTGAGCAAGGAAGACATAAATAGAAGATGATGCACACAAGATGAGAAAATAAAATAAGATGGAAGCAAAGAATCACATGTTACAAGTGTAATAAGAAGCGCGACATATCAAAAGTGAATGCCTAAAATTGAATAGAAAGAAAAGCAAGAAAAGGGAAAGAGAAAAAGTTACAACTACTTGGGATGATATCAAACATCGAGTCATCTGTTGATGAAGCCACCATAAAACTTTTCTCGGCAATTACACATGAAAAAGAAATCCTACTTGAAGGGGAAGATACTAGTGACAATGAAAGCGACTTGAAGGTAAATGACTTCTCTAATGATGAATTTCTAGCTTAAGGAAATAACAAAGTTTGAGAATAAGATCAAGGCGTATAGGAAGTATTGAAAGACTCAGGTAGATTCCTTTTATCTGATATGTGAACATGTTGAACAACTTGAACTTAAAAATGAAAATTCGAAATTTCAACTTTATGAGATGAAGACTATTCTAGAAAGGATTAACAAATGCTCCAAATATCTTGATATAATGTTACAAGGCCAAACGGTAGCAAATAATAAGGTTGGTTTGGGTTAAAAACTAAAATAACAAGGTCGACACATCTCTCATTATTAGGAGTTAACCAAAATGTCAAAAATACATCTTATACACCTTTCATGCATAGGGATGTCACTAGAGGAATTAAAGGTAGAACAATAGCTAAGGTATGGTTCCTTCCCAAGCTACCTCAATCTAACTATCTCAATATGAATATTACTTGTGGTATAGAAAAAATCTTGTATCTTGAGTTTGATAATAATGATGATGATGACAATTAGCATCAAAACCTTGTTTTCTTAGAGTTGCATTACCATTCCACCTTGATGGTTAAAAATACTGATACACAGAAGGCATTTGGGCAACTTCTTAACATTCTAACGATTCTAAGCATTTAAAATCAAATTAATTAATTTTCAAGTTTAAGTATCTCTAGCATGTAAATAAATAATCTGAAATCCTATATTATGAAAAATTATTTGTTTCTCTATATTTTTAGGCTTTGAGGATGAGACCCATGAATTCGTTCTCAGACTAACTTGCATGTTGGAATGTCATAGTCCAGTAATGAAAATGTATTTTGTCATTGAAAGACTAAAGCAAAAAAATGTAACTAGGAGATGGTGAAACTAATACAGATTGTATAATAATCATGTGCATTATATCAACTCAAAGTTCGCTTTATATCTCTTCCTGTATTCCTTTACAAGGGTAGAGGCGACAATGGGATTAATATTAGTGGACGCCCAAGATTTTGAACCCATTTATATTGGCATTTGTACTTATTAAATTGGCTCGGGACAAATTAGGGAGAATAGTAAAAACCCAGGTGAGTGTGGGATGGGTTTGAGTTCAAAGAATCGAGTAAAGAGTACCTAAAAAAATAGAAAATATGTAAATTAAAATTCCTAACCATTCATTTTTCTAGTTGATAACTAGTGAAATTTTGGCAAGTACTCATAGGTATTCTACTCGTTTATTCAAATATGAGTACCCCGATCTTTATATTATGGAATGGGTATGGGTTGTCATAGGATAGATACAAATATTAAACATCTCTGTGAGTATGAGTAGCTAAAATTTTGTGGGTACTCTGTTGATTGCTATTTACCTAGAAGGGTCGATATGGGCATAGTATCCACTGCAAATTTTGTGGGTACTATTGATTGATATTTACATAGAAGGGTCGATATCATTGCTTGCAAACGCTTTCTCACAAGTCATCCATCCCAAGATGTGGAGCCCTTTCTGATCGTATCTTCATGTTGGGACTAGCCCAATGCATCTAAAAATAACTGCTTACCTGGTGGAGAAATGCCTACTTTACATAAGCCTTCAAAGGTTCCTACTTTCCCTTACGGGACTAGGGATGGATGGAATTGATACTTCAACACAGTGCGCAATTGCATAACAGCCATGCTTCAACACAAATACATTTTAGTATGTTATATGACACTGTTACACATTGTTATGCGTAATTTTTTGACATTTTCCTCTTTATACTGTGTTGATCTTCCTCTTATACTCGTATTTTGTAGATATTTTTTCATCCTGAGATTTATAGTAGTGATTTTATCAGTCCTTTACCTTCTGTCATTGACAAGTGCATCCAGTCGGCGCCAATTGACACTAGAAGAGCTTTGTACAAGGTTAGAATTGTCTTATCCAACTGTTCAAGCCTCTTCTTCCTGTAACTTCATGCTTCTTCTGTCCTCAGAATGTGGTGCTGTCTGGAGGATCAACCATGTTCAAGGACTTCAACAGGAGGTTGCAACGAGATTTAAAAAAGATTGTCGACACTAGGATTTTAGCCTCTGCTGCCCAGCTTGAAGTTGTAAAAGTAGATAGTTTTACATTCTTTTTCAAATACCTGTTCTCAAAACTGACTGCGCTTTATTATTCGTCTGCAGTCTCAGCCTGTTCAAGTTAATGTTGTGAGCCATCCGATCCAGAGACATGCAGTTTGGTTTGGAGGTTCTATACTTGCCTCTACTCCTGAATTCTATGGGGTACTTATCTCTCCTCATTGTCTGGAGTCTACTGCTGAATTTTGGAGGCAATTTTTCAATGCTTAATCATTCCCTTTAATCCTAATCACAATATATAACAACAATCAAATTTTATCCCACTAGATAAGGTCAATTATATAGATCATTAAGTTTTATCTTCTATTATATCATATCTATATTTAAATATATTTTATCTTGTTTTATTATTACTAATCAAGTGATCTTTGACATTTATTTTTCTCGTTTGATGTATACATTTGTTATAATTTCATATCGCTTAAATGGAACTTCTAATGATTGTTTACGTACATGTTCGAACTATCTTAAATGTGTTTTTTTTAAAAAAAAATCAATATGTGTAATCCGATTTTCTCTCTAATATTTTAATTTTTTATCTTGTCTATCCTTGTATGTACCTTAATACTTCTATCTCTGTAACTTCTTCTGCTCGTGTTTATGTCATAATCTAACATTCAACTTCATATAATACATCAAGTTTAATTGTTGTTTTGTAAAAAAAATCTTTTAGTTTTAGAGATATTTTACGATCGTAAAAAAAAATATCTCGATACAAATCTCTAAAGAATTTTGACTGTTTTCTATTTTGACAATTAATTTAGTGCAAGTGAACCAACATGAAGCAGGTTGAGATTTTATTTTATTTTATTTTTAAGCTTCAGTAAGGATCCTCTCTTTTCTGTTTTCATTTAAACTACCCTACACGTAACAAATCAAAACGTAAAAGCCCAAATTTCTTTGCTGCATATTACATTGCTTTGTTCGGTCGCGGTCAAGGCTTTCGGCTTTCTAATGGTAGTTCGACCGATTGTGCAGGCTTGTCACACCAAAGCAGAATATGACGAGTATGGCGCCAGCATTTGCAGAACTAATCCTGTCTTCAAAGGAATGTATTGAAATAAGAGAATTGTCCCATTGATCAAGTTAAAGCTGGTTTCTTACTGCTAAGCAACTAGCAACGGCAAAATCATATTGCACCTCACATTTAAGGGCAATTTATCTGTCATTTTCTCGCCAAATTCAAATATTAGAGCCATTTCTTATCAAATTATCCTGAAACAGTTGTATGAAGTATTGAGACTCTCAATCACCTCCATTTCAAATAACAATTTCAACCTCAGCTACATCCCAATTGATTAAAAGATTACATGAAAAGTGAACATTCTCTTGCTTCTTATTCAGGATGCTGAAGATGAAAACGAAGGAATTTGCAAAGCAAAGAAAAATTCTGATGTAAGTAAAATAACCAAAACAAGGGAAACAACTCCTCATGTAAATGTAGTATCATCAACCCGCCCTCGTTGAGAAAAAAAAAAGGGGGAAATAAATCTTCGCGTGTTGAAGCGAATCGCAAGTGAACTAAGGTGCCCTATCAAATGGGGTAGTGTCATTGTAGCAGATGCCCCAAATTGCCTCAATGGCATCTTTTGCAGTGACATCCGAGCAGTGGGGATTGCTCTGAACCGACTTCAGAGACCGCCTTCGAACGCACTCCTTTAGCAAGACAAGAAAGCAAATATCAAATTATAATAGTCAGTCTGGAGCATATTGAAATGATCATTGATGCAAGTACAGCATACGAACAGATGCAGTTTGAATAATAGAACTGGTATTTCATCAAAAAAAGTAAATAATACAAACATGAGTGATTATACAAACGTGTGCTCTAGGTTCGACAAACAAAATACAGACGTGTAACATCACTCAAATCTACATGTGAGAACCATTGTTGGGGCAAAATTGAAAAGATACAACCATGCAGCATTCCAATATTGAGTGGGCCACCAGAGTGACGATTTCACTTTGCCGAACATTAGCCAATAAAAAAGGGTTTAGCTGCTACCAGAAAGGGGACATTTTGGTTGGGTTCGCAGACTAGGGATGGTGAATCACCAAAGCTCTAGGTGATTCAAGGGCAAAAGCTAACCACCAACACAGATCCTTCAATAGTTGTTTCCTCATTTCTCACCACCTTGGCACTATCGACTCTCCCTAAAATTCCACATCAATCCTAAAATCCCATATCAACCTAAATTCTCAATCACTTTCTTTGTTCCCTGAACAACTGGTCAACCTCACTTTGGACGAATCACACACAGTTCAAGCAAGCACATTCAATTTGACAGACTTCAAACTAACTTGACTGAGCTCCAAGCAGTTCGGCCAATTACAACTCACCTAGCTAATGTTTCCCCCAACTGAGGTCGAAGGTAGACCAAGAGTCTAGCATAAGTTTACTGCACAAGTAATGGGGAGGGTGTTTCCTGGATTGATGGAAGCGGAAGAGGAAGGACCAAAAGTCGATGCTAATGTGATGGATGATCTGAGAGTACGAAACTTGGTAACAAGAAGAATTCAAGCGCCTAAGAAAAAAAAGAATGTTCCAAGGTTGCGAAATAGGTGATTTAAGGAACAGATGTGAAGGGAAAAAGTCTAAGGTGATCAAAGTCTAAGGTGATCAAAAGTGAAGAGCTTGGAGATTAGAACACCTTTCATCAAAAGGTGCAAGCCCCAAAGAACTTGAACATAGATAGATATGATCAAGTACAGAACTCTCAAATCATATCAGTACTTTCAATCCTCGAATGGCCTTATATGGGATTTGGATGCCTGATGTATTGGGTCTTTTTGGCAAGATTGTGGGGGATAACACACTGATGGTTTGTTCATTTGTTAATAAGAGAAATTGCTATTGTCAAAGAATTCACTGAGTTTCTGAAGCTTACTTTGCGGGCAGTAGTCAGATAGCCCAAAGTGCAGATAGTTTGATGATGCTGACGCAAGAGGGTGATAAAATGCTTTTAAAAATTTTAAAGATTTTTATATAGGCGATTCTAATTATACCGCCCTAATGACTGCCTTAAGTTATTTTAAGAATATGTGGTCTTTTCATTATTTATATGATCATAGAAACATAAGTGGATGTGTTACTATGGACGATGTAATGCAAAATAAGGCAGTAGAGATGAAACCTCAAAGAGTCAGAGTCGAGGAGCTTTTGGTAGGAGCAGAAACATCCAAGAGTTTGATAAGCACCAACCTAAAGGAATACCTCTGAATGCCCCATGGAATGAGGAACTTATGGAAATCAAGAATCGAATAGACCATTGCCCAAGATGCAACAATTCAATGTGTTCCATAAGGATTGGACAAAGTAATCTCAATATCATTGGGATCATGAGAATGATATACTTAAGATCAAGAGGAGGCATTTGCACAACTTTGCTAGTTCAAAGGCGGATGAAGCAAAAAAAAACTTGATAATTAGAGGGCATGCCTTAGAAGGGAAAAGCAATAATTAGTCAAACTCATATGCCCGGAAGAAGCATAGGACGAAGGAAAGCAGTAATGTTTTCCATTTAAAGGGAAGGTCTTTATTGTCATTAAAGCCACACATCACTTCCTCGATCAATTCTTCCCTTGCAGTTTTCTTCAAGGAAGCGATGTTTTTTTTTCTAATACACAAGAGGCGGAAGTAAATTGACTTAGCTCAGTAAAATCTCTCCCTCTTTCTCTCTCCATGTATTCCCCTCTCCCTCTTTGATTCATCTTCCCCTGCGCTCGCGATGTCAATGCCTGACACCCCTCTCTACGAATACATTGTCGACCTCCCCTCCTCTGCCAGCTCACTCACTCACTCTTGGTTTCCCTCTCCCTATTGTCTCTACTGGGCGGGTAGCTGTCATCACTTGAAGTCAGCACAACCATCGCTGCTCGAAGTAAGAGCAACTAACATTGCAATTCTCTCCCTTTCCCTCTCTCTCCTTTCCCTCTCTTCTTTGCACACCTAGCATCGTGGCTAACACTTGCACGCCCTAGGATTGTTGTCTATCCATCCTAACATTATCGCCCAATCCTACGAGCTAGCAGCACGCACACCTGAACATCATTGTCACCACTACTCTCGCCTAAAGCTCCACCATAACTACCCTTGTGCAAAGCACTGCTGCCCACAATCATTGCATGCGTTGGGAACTTACCAATGGCATCAGCCATTCTTCCCACCAACAAACACCCTTTTTCTCTGATTTTCTTCCTACCTATTTTCAGATTTAGAACTATTAGCCATCTAGAAACAGAGAGACAACTATCAAAATTTAATTTGGAGATAAGTTTGGAGATAAGAATTTAGCGACTAATTTCCTTGTTGATATTGGGGGAAAGGCCATCTATGTTGGACTAATAATGCCTTGTTAATTATGTTGAATTGGTCCAAATGTTTTGTATTATCAAAGCACACCTACTATATTCTATCGATCTAGAAAATTGCAAGGTAAAGCTTGATCTTATTACATTTATATTTTAGGTTTGTTCTAGTATTTATGTTGGTGTATTTGGTTTAGGATTGGAGATTAATGGTTGTCCATTAGTAATGGGAGTTGGGTTCTTTAATTTGTGTTTAGGTAATTAGACCAAGACTGGATCCATATTGACTTGAGTTTTAATTGATCCTTAGATTTTTGTGTTATCATTGTACCTAGTTTGTAGATATGCATCCAGGGAACACCAACATTGTAAAGTTTTTGGATTTTTACCTATTGGATGTTTGAGGTGGATAACTCGATTCTTTGTGCACTATATATCCCTTGTGCGTGAATCAGATATGTAAAAGATTATTTATACTGTTATTTATAGCCTTCTTGAAAATGAGAATTAAATAGACACACGGGCTCTTTTATTTCAAATGAATGTTTCCAAACCTTTTTGGGTTGATGTAGTTTCTATAGCAGGTTTTCTCATTAACTGCATGTCATCTTCTGTTCTTCATGGTGAAATCTCTTACAAAATCTTTTTTCCCAATAAGTCGTTGTTTTCTATTAATCCTAGGATATTTGGTAGCACTTGTTTTGTTCGGGATGTTCGTCCATGTCACTAAATTAGATCCCAAGTCTCTGAAGTGTATCTTCCTTGAGTTATTCTCGTCTTCAAAAAGGTTACAGGTATTATTGTCTCAATATTAACAAATATCTTGTCATGTTACCTTGATGGAAGACACACCTTATTTTCTGTCCTCACCTATTCCAATTCATCAAAGAGAGAATGATGATTTGTTGGTGTATTATATCACATCTTCCGCACCTATTCTGGAACAACTCCTGTCAAGCCTCCTATTATTCAAGTCTACTTTAGGTGTCAACCTCTTGATTCATGTCCTGCACCTACTACTTCGTCATCAGATCCAGTCCCGAGCGATGATCTTCCTATTGCGTTACGCAAAGGTAAACGCCAGTGTACTTATCCTACTTCTTTTGTTTCTTATAACGACTTGTCATCTTCCTCTTATTCTTTTATTGCTTCACTTGACTCTATCTCTGTTCCTAAAAATGTCCGTGAGGCCTTATGTCATCCTGGTTGGAAAGATACATTGATAGAGGAGATGAATGTTTTAGATGACAATGACACTTAGGACTTCGTCGATCTACCTTCAGGGAAACGGGCTATTGGATACAAATGGGTATTCGCAGTTAAAGTCAATCCGGATGGGTCCTAGATTAAAAGCTCGTCTTGTCGCTAAAGGCTATGCTCAGACCTATGGTGTGAATTATTCCGATACTTTTTCTCCTGTTGCAAAGTTTACATTTGTTCGATTGTTTATTTCAATAACCGCTACTCATCATTGGTCGTTACATCAACTTGATATCAAGAATGTTTTCTTCATGGTGATCTTAGAAAGAAGTGTATCTGGAGTAACCTCCTGGTTTTGTTGCTGATGGGGAGTAAGGGGCGAGTTTGTCGTCTTCGAAAAGTTTTGTATGGTTTGAAATAGAGTCCTCGTGCTTAGTTTGGAAAATTTAGTCAAGTTGTTGAAAATTTTGGTATGATGAAAAATAAGTCCGACCCTTCTGTGTTCTACAAACAGTCAAGAGTTGACATCATTCTGTTAGTCGTGTATGTGGATGATATTGTTA
>JBBUKS010000113.1:9991065-10004015 GCA_038050645.1 Hedychium gardnerianum | reverse complement strand
TGGAAGAGGTACAATAAGCACAGGGAATTGTGGATGATGAATATCGGGAAGCAAGGAGAACTGTAGATCTGCTTGCACAAGATGAATACATTTTCTATCAACAACGTGTCAAACATACTTATTTTTAAAAAAGTTGATGTAAATACCACTTTCTTCCACTCTCTAGTGAAAAGAAATAATAAACGAAGAGAGATAGTAGCCGTGGAGAAAAGTAATGGTGATACTACCTCCAAGCCTGAGGAAGTGGACTAAGAGTTCACAAGACATTTCCAGACACAACTTGGTGTACAGGTGGATCGTACCTCATTCCAGTCAGATTATATGCAATTTGGGAGAGTTCTCACGACAGATCAGCTAGCTCAATTGATTAAAACCCCAACTGAAGAGGAAATCAAGAGAGCTCTATTTGACATTAGAGACCTTAAGGCACCTGGACTAGATGTATATAGTTCCAAATTCTTCAGACAGGCATGAGATACAGTCAAGCAAGATTTTACCAGAGTTGTATTGGAGTTCTTCTCGAGTGGTCAATTGCTCAAATCATGAAATCGCACACTGATTGCTCTTGTATCCAAAATGGCTCATGCAAGTAAAGTATAAGACTATAGACTCATCTCCTTCTGCATAGTATTTTATAAGGTCATTTCTAAGTTCCTTGCAAGTAGACTGACAAACGTGACAGATCAACTACTACATTCTGCCCAAACCACTTTTGTCAAAGGTCCTCTCATCACAGATAATATTCACTTAGTTCAGGAATTGTTGTGTAGTTACACCAAGAAAAAAATTGCTCCTAGATGCATTTTGAAAGTGACTCAATGCATTGGGATTTTCTTCAGGATGTCCTCTAGCATTGCAGTTTCCATCCATATTCATCACATGGATCAGAGAGTGTATCACTATCACCACCTTCCCTATAGTGATTAATGATATCATGTATGATTTCTTAAGAGGTGGTAGAGGACTTAGGCAGGTAGACCCGCTCTCTCCCTATCTTTTTGGGCTATGCATGAAATATCTATCTCACTCCCTAGCACGACGTACTATTAGATCAGACTTTCATTTCCACCCCAAATGTGAGCATCTAAGGATAGCGCATTTAGTGTATGCAGATGACCTATTACTTTTGTTCTGTGGAGATGGAACCTCAGTTATTCGGCTGGTTAACTGCTTAGCTCAGTTTGTGCAAATGGCAGGCCTCACAGTCAACTTAGCTAAGTCCAACATCTACATGACAGGGATAAACGCTCCCACATGGGAATGTATGCTTATTATCATGGAATTTCATGTAGGAGAGATGTCCTTCAGATACCTAGGGATCCTATTGCCTCCCAGAAATTGAAGAACTCTAACTATAACACACTAATGGACTCCCTTACCAACGGGATCAATTTATGGTCGAAGAATACTCTGTCTTACGCTAGGAAAGCCCAACTCATAGCCTCAGTACTCCAAGGTGTGGAGTGTTATTGGATGTCTATCTTGCCCCTCCCCTGTGGGATTATAGATCACATTAATTTATAGGCTTCCCAGATTTTTTATATGGACTACCAAACACCCACCCATAGTATGGTAAGAGAGAAGGTGGTCTTGGCTTGAAAGACTTGAAAGCATGGAATCTTGCCTTACTGGCTAAGGTACTATGACGTATACAAGACAAGCAAGACACTTTGTAGATACGATGGATACACCATGCATACTTATAGCACATGGAGATATGGGACTAGCGAGTCAAACCTATAGACTCACCACTCATCAAGAAACTATTGCATATTAGAGACAACATCCTAGCAGTGGCAGGTAGTTTAGAGGCTGCAAGGCAGACATTAACCTCATGGTTCAGTCAGAGGAAGGGAGTTGTCCAGAAGGCTTATGACCACTTTAGATATGCGAGGCCTAGAAAGTCATGGGTAAAGACAGTTTTGTAGAAGTATCTTTAACCCAATCATGCTTTTATCCTATGGATGCTAGCACATGGACGACTCCCTGCACGCGCTCAATAGGAGTACCTGAAGGATAATCTGTGCACTTTCTACAGATAGGAGGAGGAGTCGTTGGATCATGTGTTCTTCAGATGTAGCCCTATCAGCCAGCTATAGGGGAGAGTTAGAGTATGGATGCAAATGAGGCCAGAGATGGACACCTATCAACATATGTTGCGGGTTTTCTGACAGAGGGACATCAGTCCTTATCAGGGCACGACACCTTGTCATATCAGCGATAGTACATCACATATGGAGGGCAAGGAATCACAACATATTCAAGGGGATAAGACTGGATAGGGAGCAAATATTTAGGAAAGTGCAGTCCATGTCTACCGGAATGATATGAGGGTGTGCAGTTTTGCCATTTTGAGGACATGTATTTGTGATCCGTATATAGGTTAGTTAGGATTTAGCATACATTTTGATAATGCATGAAGTAAGGAGTAGAGTTCGCATAACCATAGAACATGCATTATAGTTCTCAGAGAGCAAACACATATAAATAGGCCCGATAGACTCATTTTGATACCTTTGAGAGTTGGTATTCCGCATAGACATGGAGAGTTTTGTAGAGTCCTAATGAGTCCAAGTCAAGCTTTTGATACACCACATAAATGTTTGTCGGATATATTTTCTTTTGACTACAGATTGCATAGAACTGAGTATTACCGTAAATTAACACATGTTAGTCCAAGTAACTATCCTTGGTCGAAAAAAAAAATGTTTTTCCTAATACTTTATTAGTCTTGTGAGTCGTGGAGTCATATGGAGTTTGTCGGATATAGAGCTTGGGAGATATGGAGCCTTGGGAGCCTTGGAGGTGAGAGCCACATGGAGCCACATCTTGATTTGGTGAGTTTGGTGGAGCCACATCGATGAGTGCGAGATGAGCAAGTTTGATGGAGCCACATCAGTGAGTGAGAGATGAGAGTTTGTATGATGTGAAAGAGTGGTAAGTGAGACTTTACCTCATGAGTTTGGAGTTTATATATGTTGATGAGAATTTAGGTGAATAAATTCATCTTGAATGATCTATCTAGTACGCAGCAAACGACTTGCGGTAAAGATACTTCAAATCCGTTTATAACTGGGGTTTTACCAAAAAGCTCAAGAGGATGAATAGATCCACTAAAATGATCTATCTAGTCCGCAACAAACGGCTCACGGTAAAAACACATTAAATCCATTTGATAGTTGATCACTCGCTAAAAGTGATCGGAGGACGACGACACAGATACAGATTGGATGATGAGGCTCTTGATGATCTAAGATACAGATGGTGGATGAGCCTCCTGGGTTACAGCAGTGCCAGGGGGCCCAGGACATGAGCATACCCATATACCCACCAACGGGCTCATACTTCTCATCTGCACCATATAGGAGATTGGAAGAGCCGACCACAAAGGATGAGGACGGGGATGATGGTTGGGATACATGCGGATACACACGGTATGGAAGACCCTACATGGAGCAATTTGTTTGGATAGTGACAACATCTTCTGGTCGACATCTGACATCTGATCTTTCATACCCGCACGATAGATGAATAGTCAACCGAAGTATGATATTGAGAGTGTTGATACCCAAGTGAGCACGTGTATACTATATCTTGGTCCTCTTCTCAGATCTGATATTTCGTCAAATATGACATGAGAGGGAACCTCGATTGCTATTGTATGTTTTGTGCATTTTCTTGATGATATATATTTATCTTTTCATAAAAAAAAATGAAACAAGATATTGATGAGATCACCAACAAAGGAAACAATGAAGTAGTGATTTATCATTATTATTTAATTGATACTAGATATTTAAGTGTTCGGCCCAATTAATCCTTGAATGATCGTGCTAGACCTCATAGAAATTTTCTATCGATCACTAAGATTAATCAGAAAAATACACATGAAAGCCTATATAACCAACATTCTCGGGTAACTACTTATTGAGGGAAAAATTACTCCACAATATATTACAGCTAAATTTCAAATTTTAAATATCTGATTTTTTTAGTGAAAGGTCTAACCACACTACCCTGCACCCACCCGAGGACAACAGAGGAGAATTTATAAGATGGGGAAGGGCGTTATGATTATATAATTCAACCTACAATGATGATCCATGAAACCATGACGGTTGTCATAGATGTATACAATGATCCACAAATTTCAACAGTATTTAATATAATTATATAATATTTTTTTCAGAAAGTGTTCATCTCCCTTTTAAGAATGCCATTACGACCAAGTACTAAATTTCCTGAGAAGAGAAACAGAGATGATCTAAGACCTTATAAATCAAACTAGCTAGACTCAAGTTACGTTTACAAACTGAACCAGTTACGGAGTTCGCCGATAAGTTTGTGGCTTGATTAATAATTAACTAGCTGGTGGCTTGAATGTAAGTCTGATGGTATTATATATAACATGAGGTTCAGCCATGGCACCATTTCCATGATCTCCACAGGCCAGCGTCTTCGTAATGGGAGGGATGAGATGGAAGCCAAGTTCTTTAATTACATCCAGATGACGCTTTGTGAAAGGGTTATTCCACATGAAGGTGTTCATAGCAGGAGCCACGTATATCGGCTTGCGGTAATCCCAGGCTCGCACAATGCATGTTAGTAGGTTGTCACACAATCCTCCAGCAATCTAGAAAACGAATAACAGATAAGTAAAAGCAAATGGAAGAGGGATGCACATGCAAACAGTCTGTTACCTTAGCAAGTGTATTTGCTGATAATGGTGCAATCACCATGATATCCGCCCATTTCCTAAGCTCAATGTGCAACACATCATCTCCAATCTTCTTCCAAGTAGACCATTCATCAACATCTGTGTAAAAAAGCACATCGCTAGGTAGTTTTCTGTCGATAAAGTGCAACGATGATTCAGTTGCAACTGCCCTTATTTCTGCCCACTCCAAAAATTTCCGACATAAAATCTCAAATTTAATAGACGCAACACTTCCAGAAACAGCTAAAAGGATCCTTGGTTTAGCAGGCTGAATGTTGTCCGAGGTTGAACTAGCACTGGCCATCAAGCATAATCACATAGAGAGAAAGTTTGCTTCCACTGCATGAAATATAAATAAAGAAAGAAAGTGAAAACTGATGGGTCTTTAAATCAGGCATTGTTAATTGAATGGATCATGTCTTAGCAAATTTCTGAATGGAAAACCATTTCAATCAAGTATGAGAAAACAAAAAAGACAACTTCACACAATTCCATGAGTTTCAAGAACTTTATTGATCAGATTTCAGAGGAATTGCTACAGATTTCCCCAATGCTTACAGCTTTGAAAAATACTTTGCACTTCATGCCACTCAGCTTCTATCTTGCTGCCTGGTAGCGTTACAAAGGTTAGAGAGTAAAAAAAGAAAGTGAAAACTTTCCCAAGAGAAAATATCCTCAAAGGTAGGTGGCACTTTGAAATCTAGTGTACAAGAATGGCTATGGCGTCAACATATCAACAAACCACAATTTGCCAGCCCTTTTTGGTCCACCAAGAGATCTCTGAGTCTTCATTTTACAGGTATGCAAGGAACCCAACCAAGTCCTTCCTTACACAAACCGTTGTATTAGCTAAGTTAACATTGTGTTCATGAGGGGAAAAGGATGCACAGATTAAACACAAGCTAGCCAGGAAGGAAGGGTGAAGGAGAGGGGAAGTGAAACAGCGATCCTCCTATTTCTTCATTAATGGGGTAAGACATTGATGATGAAGTAGGGAAAGGTATCCTTCGCCTTTGTTTATTAGAAGTATAAGATGTACAAAATGTAAAGTAGTCCCAACTTAACCTAGACCATTTTCAAGATTAGGCATCACCTGAAAGAAGTATGGTTCAAGTTTCTGAGTTTGGTTTGTTTTCCCTTTCATCTGCTAAATTTAGCAAAGCAGGTGGATGATTGAATTGATTATTTAAGTTAACAAAAGAAACATGGTTCAGATTGTTCAGTCAGGTTCAGATTGTACAATAGCAAGATTCAGATATCTTATAAAAAAGTCTCAATCAGGTCCTGATGCATCAGTGAATCATCACATGAAAGAAGTATGGTTCAAGTTGTTGAGTTTGAGTTATTTTTTTCCTTTCATTTGTTATGTTGAGCAATCAAGGATTCAAGGTAAATCATGGTTCAGAATGTTAAGTCAGGTCAGATTGCACAATAGCATGATTCAGATTTCTTATAGAAGATTTTGATCAGGTCTAGATGTGTCAATGAAATTACTGCTGTTTAACAACATCATCTAGCAGATGAGAGAAGTAAATCCATAATGAGAAAGAAATTACTGCTGTTTAACACAACGGAGAATGTATTGCTTGCTCTTTCTTCTTACGTGTGTCTGTAGGCAAATAGGAAAAGGTTTGTATATACGTACCTTCTCAACATTCTCCAAATACTTCCTGCTTTCATGTTATGGACTGACTGTTAATTTCAATTTATACAGAAATGAACATCAATTTATCAAATAATACAAGTCAAAATGCTTCATTAAATAAAAGCATGTAGGAGGCGAGAGAGGAAGGACGAAGAGGGTCAGGATCAGCACATGGCCACATTTTATTCAGTAGGTTGGCATTTTAGTGAATGGGTGAGCTCATTTTCATCTATCAAATGAAACAATCCTTCCTCTGCCAGTTGCATGATTCCACCCACCACTGAACCAGAAGGATTCAAACAGAGAAAAAAGGACCCAACTTGCAGCAAGAATCATTCTGCATTTGGGGAAAAAACTCTAAAACAACAAGCAAACTAGATCCTTACCACAATCACATCCCTTGTATGCATACTAATGGCAGTAACAAGGAAAAGAAACCACAATGGATTGCACAACACAATAACTAATTATTGCCAAAACAGTACAAAAACTTAATATTTCTGGGTTTGAATTTAATTAATCCAATCCATGATGCATATGGATAAGAAGGTCATGGAGCTGATGATGGCTAAATGAGAAGAAAGAGAGATGATGGCTAAATTGGCTAGGTTTCAGGTGTAGTGGGGAGGAAATCAAATGGAAGGAGCTTGCAAATTGAGTGGAGCTTACAACGAAGGCAGAAGATTCTCACAGGAGCTAATGGCTCAGGCAGCTAGGGGAAGCTTGCAATGAAGACGGAAGATGCTTGTGAAAGTTAACTCACAACTCGAGTGGAGCACATGAAGGAGGAAGATACTTATGATGAAGGAGAGTCCTCGCAAAAGATTCACAACAAAGGCAAAAGGCTCACGAGGAAGATGGAAGGCTTGGATGGAGTTCGCAAAAGGTAGACGACTCAAGTGAAGCTTGCAACCAGGGTAAAGGGCTCGCGTAGAGCCACAACCAAGCAAAAGGCTCATAATTAAGGCACAATCGCAAAAAAGGCTTGTTCGCTCGTGTACTAGGGTAATAGAGATTCTCGTGAATCGGTTGGCGGAAAGAAAATTTTCTCTTGTGCCAATCGACACGGCTTGAAATTTGAAACCATGAAGAGAGATAAAAGTATCCATCCACTATAGACTTAAGGGCAATAGGTGAGAGTGAAGAAAGGATGAATTCAAAGAAGGAAACATCATCTAAGATGAAAGTTTAATGTACTAAGTAATAATATCCACTCTTTTATAGACTAGAATATCCAAGGAAAATAAACTTGACAATTTTGGTGGCAACTTATCTTTTGCTCGAGGATAAGATATAGATAAAAATGATTGCATCTAAACACACTTAGTGGAAGACACTAAGAAACATTACAAGGAAAGAGAATAAAAAGGAACCTGATCATGAAGGAAAAAAGAAGGTAAGAGATTCATAAGATGAGATGACACGCATAAGAATTACATCACCCTAGCATTGCATCAACGTCAGCCCTTCTTTCTCTCCTCCCTTTTCCCCTCGTCCTCTCCTCCCTATCCCTGCATTGTAGCCCATCAACCAGCCACTTGTAGTTTAAAGCCAAGAGGGCACACGACCCGTCCTTTTCTCTCCCTCATTCTCTCCTTCCCCCACTCCTTGCACCTGTAACCATCACCCGACCGCCTGAACCCGAGTTGAACCGATACCATGTCGTTGGCCTCTCCTCATTTTCTTTCTTTTTACTTGTTTGCACACCACAGTGCCACCAAGACACTGTCATTGGGCAAAGTTGTCATTTTGTATCCAAGGCGTCGTTGAGTCTTGCCTCACACATCAATCAGATTGAAGGTTCGATTAGCTAAGGTTTTTCATATCATTAAAGCATCTACATTGTTTTGTCGATCAAGGAGATGCCATCAAAATTGTGGATGTTGATGTGATTCCAAGTTGTCATGGCCAGCTCACATAATCCCAAAATAGAATGGGAAGCCACAATTCATTATATCCATGAGTTGAACTTCTTTCCTCATTAGCATCCTTTGTATTTATCTTCTGATTTTATTTGCAGCAAAAAAATGACGTCAAAGAATGATCAAGTCCTCCAAAATTCAATATCTTGTAAGCACTATTATCAGTAAAGTTACCTTTGCTATCCCAACTTAATCTGTAAATTTCTTGCCCAACTATAGGCATAGATCTCCAACTATCAACTCATGTAGATTCCTATTGACTTCTGCCTATTCATGATGTACATCTGGCCTTTTCCTCAATACCACTTGATCTGGTGCGAGTTTGCTCAAGATTTCAGTAAAATTCATATCAGATTTGGCTGATAGTAGTCCAATTTAGGGTATTTCACACTATGATTGTGATAGAAAAAACTCTGTAATTTAAAAGTGCCAACTACCTTAGTTGGTCAAGGCCTTGGTAGTACTCCATAATATTTTAGGATCAACTCTCTTCCTCATTTGTGTGGAACTTATCCCTCTTAAAATAAGGAGGAAATTGTATCTATTTCCAATGAGTGAAAGGTCTCTTTTCAACCGTCCATAGATGAGGTAATTTTGGCAGTCAATCATTCCATCAATAAGGCAATAGAAGATTCAAATCTAATTGCAGGAACAAAAAACCTCTATCTGATAGCAACATAAGAGTATTCATTTAGTAATCATATCTCCAGAAGATCCTTTAGCATCTTGGCAATGAAATGATCGTTTTATACAAATTCCAACTTTGTTTTCCATATTCTTGTACCTCACATCAAATCCTGATTCCCACTCACTTGGGATGAGCTAAAGAAGAAGAAGAAACAAACATGATTTTGTTAAGTATGAAACTTCCAGTTCCAGAACAATTGTCTATCATTAGCCAGTTTTATCCAGTGCCAAACTAAAAGAAGAGAATCTAGAGTAATTAGAAATCCTAGCGCTGAAAAACCCATCAGCATGAATGCACTGGTAAAAACTTCTAAAAAAAGCAGCTTTTTTCCTCCAGAAGAGAAGCCCTAGAAACCTAATATACAGTGATTACAAAATCAGTCAATTCTGTTCCATCCTAATTTGATAACCAAAATAGATTTTTTTAAAAAAAAATGAAAGGACAAAGGGGGAAATAAATAGAGGGAGACAGATTTAGATCAAGCAGAAAAGGGTAAAATTTTAAGGGAAAGATAAGCGAATAATGAAGAACCTGATCCTGGTCGTCGTCCCAGTCAAACATTCTCCGAGGAGGAAGAGATGGTCAACCCCAAATCCAAATGAACCGACAACAGTTCAAAATCCAACCCTAACATGGCAGTTCCAGAGGATCCCTCACCCAGCAGACAAACCCCACGCCATTGTCGCTAGTACCTTCTTTCCCTTCAGATCGGTGGTGAGGCAGGGCACCACAAGAAGAAATGTGGGTGGATTATGTGTTGTGTGCTTATCTCCACGGCATAATATTTATATCAGGCAATTTACAACTCAACTAACAAATATTCAATACATGTACCAACTTGGCACCTACCTACTTTGATATTTATTGTAGAATGCATGTATTCTCCAAAACATTACTATCCCTTTTGCAACCTGAACCAAGGTAAAAAATAAATAATAATAATTATTATTTTATAGAATATATATATTCAAATATTATTGATAGTTTTAAAAATCTTGAATTCATACAAAATTAATACTATTGTACTTCTAATGACCTCCTTAGTCCGTCTATATTTTTAAAAAAAAAACTTTTCGAGTATATTAATAAATTTGGTTTAAAAATTATTAATAGCCTTAAAGTGTTTAAATTTGTTCAAATTTACATAGTTGCACTACTAGTGGTCCATTAAATATATTCATATTCTTTTTTTAAAAAAATTTAGAATCATTTAAGGCTATGATGACTTTTGTGTGAAAAGTGCTTAATTAGTATTGACAAAAAAAAATTGTGGCTCCAAATGGAGTATACTCATAGTGTCTTAAGTCTATCTATATATTTTTAAAAAAAAATTGAACCAAAAGTTATTAAAAAACATAGAGCTTAGATTTGTTCTAAATATGAATCGTTGCACTCCTAGCCCCTAGTGATCGCCTCCTAAAGTAATTCATATTCTCTTTTTTTTTCTTTCAAATTTGTAGTCTTTTAGGTGCTCTTAAAGTTCCATCAACAACTTTCCAAAATTCATTAATGGTTGTCTTTTTTTTTTAGAACTCATTGATTCCCAAAAAGGGTCTCAAATCACAAAATTAAGCATGGTCAAACTCAAGAGAGTTCTAAACAGAGATGAAGAGAATGGTTCAGGTGTGGAGTGAATAAAAAATGTGTAGCTTCATCAATGACTTTGAGTTAAAACTCATTAATGTCTGAAAAAAAGGACCGAAATTGTAGAAGTTGAGGGTCATACTTAGGAAAATATCAGAAGCAGAATGGTGCAAGTTTAGAGTCATAAACCTCATTTATAGTTGTCTTATCTTCTTAAACTCATTGATAGCTGAAAAAGAGTCTAAAATCAGGGAAGTTGAGCATGCTGAAACTCAAGAGAGTGCTAAGAAGAGAATAGTTCAAGTTTGGAGTGAAGTCATTGATAGTTGATAAGGGTCCGAAATCAGGGAAATCAAGTAATGGTCAAACTCAAGGTAGTGCTAGGAAGAAAATGGTCCAAGTTTAGAGTAAATTTAATGTGTTTAAATTCATCAATGATTTTTTTCAAAAACTCATATTTTTTAAAACTTACACATAGCTAAAAAAGATTCGGAATTAGGGAAGTTGAGCATGGTTAAACTATGGAGAAATCTAGGAAGAGAATGATTTAAATTTAGAGTAAACCTAATGTGTGTAGATCCATCAATGACTTTTGATCAAAACACATTGATGGTTGAAAAGGGTCCCAAATTCAGGAAAGTTAAGCATGGTCCGAGTCGTCGAATGGTAATTTGATGTGTTTAGATCCCTTAGTGACTATCTGTTAAAACTTATTGATAGTTCTATTTTTTTTAAAACTCATGGATTCTTGAAAAGGATCTAGAATCGGGGAAGTTGAGAATGGTTAGAATTTGAAGTGTTAGGAAAATAATGGTGCAAGTTTGAAGTGAATCTAATGTAATGTGAATCTAATAACTTTTGGGGAAAACTCATTGATGATTCAAAAGGGTCAAAAATTAGAGAAGTTGAGCATGATCAAATTAGAAGAGTACCAGGAAGACAATGGTTCAGGTTTAGAGAATTTGATATGTGTAGATTCTTCAATGACTTTTTGCTTAAGTCATAGATGGTTGAAAAGGGATCATGCCCCACGGGCTACGATGCAATGGTTAGGCCTCCAAGTGCGAATCCCAAGAATCTTAGGGTCGAGACTTGCGGCGAATTGTAAGGGTTTTTCCCTCCCATGGGTAGTGGACCCGAGAAAGCGGACAGTCTCGATACACCACAAAGTGGCTCCCGATTTACCCTGATGGCCGGTGGAAAACTTCCGTGGGATCGGGCCGATTGTCCCCAAGATTAGTCAGTTCGAAGAACTGGATACCTGGTGTCAACTAAAAAAAAGGATCATTATCAAGGAAGGTGATTATGATCGGACTCAAGAGAGTGTCAAGAATAGAATAATACAGGTTTGGAGTGAATCTGATGTGTCTAGGTTCATTAGTGACCATGGTTTGAAATCTTATACCGTGTCAATTGAAACGGTCGCCAAAATTCGATACTGCTCAGCACCAAGGTTCAAAATCTCGAACCGTGTCGTAGTTTCGGTCTTTGATAAGAAATATATTGTTCTAATATCATACTGAAGGAGGAAAGAGATAAAGTAAAAAAAGGAGATATTGTATGTATTGAGTGATATCGAGTTTCGATAATTTACGATAATGATATTTTTCGATTGTTTCACCCGACATGATACAAGATTTAAAACAATGCTCGACACAAACAATGTCTCCTTCCTATGCTTCATCTCCTTCATTCTTCAACTTCAATCCATTACCGACATCATGCATCGAAACATTGACACAATATTGAATCAGTATCATTCCATTCAAAGGCCAAAAACTTCGGCACGACTCGAGAATTTGAATCTCGTTAATTTCCATGTGCCAAAATTAATGGTTGGCTTTGAGAAGGGTCGCCATTCAGACAAGTTGAGTGTGGTTAGACTTAGAAGAGTTTTATGGAGAGAATGGTTTAAGGTTTTGAGTGAATTTGATGTATATAGGTCGATTAATGATTTTTAGTCAAAACTTATTGATTGTTGAAAAGGGACCAAAATCATGAAAGTTGAGTATCGTGAGACTAAGGAGAATACTAAGAGTATAATGGTGTAAATTTGGAGTGAAATTAAAGTATCTAGGTCCACCAATAACTATGTAACAAAACTCATTGATGGCTTGTTTTCTTCTAAAACTCATTGTTGACTGAAAAAGACCTACTTAGGAGAGTATTAAGAAGAGAATGGTTTTGATTTGGAGTGAATTTGAGGTGTAGATCCATCAATAACTTTGAGTCAAAATTCATTGCATAGTTATCAAAAGCGTGAAGCGCAAAAAAGCGCTTAGGTGTCTTGGGGCTTAAAGCGCAAAGCGAAGCGTGGGCTTTATGAAAAAAAACGCAATAAACAAAAGAACTATTATCTATTAAAAGTTTTTGAAAATGTCTTTAAAAATCCAA
>JBBUKS010000113.1:9968738-9982582 GCA_038050645.1 Hedychium gardnerianum | reverse complement strand
GGTCTCACGTTCGGCCCTCCGGTTTTTTACCGCCTCTGGCCCTCTGGTTCCATGCCTCCTTCGGCCCTTCGACTCCGGGCCATCTTCGGCCCTTTGGCTCCGTGTCGCCTCCGGCCTCTCCGGCTCCGAGTCTTCTACGACCCACTATTGCGAGTCTGGTATGATTTTACATTCAGTCCTTATACGTTTCATTGCAGTATTATTTATTTGTTTCCTATATTTCATCGGATACTGACTTAAGCGTCGGAGGATTATAGGTCTGGCCAACCCGGTCTTCATCATAATCTTCGTCGCTCTTTTGCTTCTCGCAAGCCATTTCGTTAAGCCTTTTTGTCTCTTGATAGCGACGATTCCGTCAACACAGATGACAACTCACCCCTACCTCTTTTCTGATCACGATATTTGAAGAATGGTCAACAAAGATGTCAATTCACCAGTAGCTCGTCTGACCAAGATCTCGACGCAGGAACAGTAGACATTAAACTAAAACAGATGGTAGAATTCAGCTTTCCAAAATCACAAAGTCAATTTCTACATTGCAGAACGTAGTCGACCCACAATAACAGAATCCTAATACTCAACGACAAAGTTCAAGGATGAACGATAACTAAAAACTACTCTGGAGAATGACAACACAGGAACCAGGAAAAGAGCATTGAAGTGGAACCGGCTGGAACCATCTGACGCCCGGTGTCGCCAGCGGCGGCAGAGAAACAGAGCCATGACCGCCGCCAAAGCATTGAAACGGGAAAGCCAAAGGTGGGCGGCGCGTCATCGGCGTTGGAATCATGAACCTCCCAGGTGGTAAAGTCCATGGGAGGCGACGAAGAGGACTGGAAGAAGAAGCTCTCTTGCTTTCATGGCAAACGCTCTCCAAGCCATAGAGAATCATGGAGTCTCGACCGCCCATGACTGTCCACCTCTTATGCATCTCGCGGAAGGACAGTCCGATGACCAAGCTGTCGAATCCCGCCTGATGTGCCACCCCGTCGCCCTTCACGTTCAGCATACTCGCGAGCTTCATTAGGCCAACCTCTCCGCCGTGGAGCCCGGGGCAGAACCGCGCCATGTACTTGATGTCGTATAGTCTTCCGTTGAAGATGCCGTTCGCGGTCGTTATAAACTCCCTCGATGTCTCCGGCAGCGGCCTTCCGCCTGTCAACATCTTTATCAAATACCCAACATCGTACAGGCCGTGGAACGTGACGAACGCGCCGCCATGGTGACCGAACAGCTTCTCCCAGAGCAGAGCGGCGCAGCGAACGGAAGAAACACCCTCGCGCCGGTTTCTCTGGAGGTCTATACCACTGTTGTTCAGCAGGTTAATGGACGCCGGCGAGTAGGGGTGGACGTCGGGGTCAAAATCCGAGAAATTGACCTGCCAGGCCATGCGGGGGTGGTTGCCGGCGCCGTCGAGGAGAGTGATACCGAGCTGGATCATGCGGAGGTTGTCGACATTGTACTTGAGGTCGCGGTATCTGCGCTCCTCGGCGGCGCGGCGAGGCGTGGAGCGGAGGAAGCCGGAGAACTCGGTGTCGATGGCGACGATCGGGAAGGAGCGGCGAAGAACAGCGATCGACTCCATCTGCTCCAGTAAGTTTGCTTCCCACACGTCGATGATCTCCATTGCTGCAAGCAATTGCTCTCTGTTCCTCTTGATTCATCGAAGTAGTTATTTATAGAGATCGATTTACTAATTAGTCGAGTCAAATTCGGGATGGGTTGTTGAGTCCTAATCTATCGGGAATTGGGATTCCGAATTATATTAGGAAAGTGTTACGTTTATTAAAATTTCTATCTGATCTAACAACATTTAATCAGTTGAGAAAATTTTGTGTGATTTTATTAGATGCCTAACGGCTTATTATTTTCCTTAGCTGATGTGGACGTGGCATACCTTAAATAACTCTTTTATTTAAAACTATTCATCCATCTCTGACGAACTCTGTTTATTTATTCGTTAGGATATAATTTATTTGTAAAAAATTATTCTTTTGAAAAGTCGATTTATTGTTATAATATAAAATATAAAATAATGTCATTTTTTTAAAAAAAATCATAATAATATTTAAACAATCGATTAGCTAAGTTAATCGACTTGATTGGACTCGCCGACCTGCCTTAAATGGCAAAACTAATTATTAATTAACTCACGCGTTCAATCAAAATTAAACAACCGAATTGAACTAACTAATCCAACAATTGAAATCCTATATATTGATTGAACTGTGAGGGTATTTTTCCATTAATTTTCCATTAATGCACTAAATATTTTTACATAAGATTTAATTCTTCCCTTTCTACACGGTGTCAAGCTGAAGGTGGGCCATTTTTTAAAATAAAATTATATAAAAATTATATATAAATATACAAATATTTTATTTGTTGATTCAGCAATTAAACAAGTTGGAAGTAAGCTGAAAGTGTGAGCAACCAGCTTGACGACTCAAAATTCTCTCAGAAGCGGATTGACAACTTGGACACAACTTTGTATGTTTCATCACAAGATCGACGGAAAATTGGTTGGTCGAGCTAGCTGATAGAGTCTTTGCACCCTTTGGTAACATGCTTCATGTGCATATGTTAGTTACGTAGGTTGATTCAATTGAGATCAAGGGATGGATATATGGTCTGACTTCTTGAGAGATCAAAGTAGGACACCACCTGTTTCATCGAGAACCAATCTCATCGATTCTACACCTCCTTCATAAGACGCTAGCTCCTTATATAATGAAAATGCCTCCGGGGACAAAATGGACATTTCCCAAAAAGAGAAGTGGGGAACATGAGTATTGTGGGCACATCCCACGTCTTCCATTATCTACATCTTCCACTTGTCCAAGGCAAGTCACCAAGATTAAGTCAAAATTATGTCACAAAGATCAATTAGTCACAAAGACCAAATAAAAATCAAATCACAAACACCATATAAGAATAGTCATTTTCATACTTGAGAAAAAATGATTCGTGCGACAGCAAGCACATTGAGCAACAAATGCTATGAAGATTATTACACCTTATATAACTGCTCTATAAAATGAATCTGAGATATCAATGTCTTGCATTTATCTCAGATTAAATTATTTACATTAATATAAACATCTCTAATCCCTCATAATGACAATTGTATTGAGAGCATGTTCAATATCTCTAATCAATATAATTATTCATAATCACATTTTATGTACTAAAAAAAATATATAATTGGTCGATCAATGAATAAATGTCAAAAATCTAAATTTATCTTAATATTCCTTTTTAGCTAGAATCTATTCATTCTAATAAGTCACTTTCTTAGTTATGTTTCATAGACCAAATCATCTATAGTCAATAGAATACATGCTAAAGTAGCAGTCACTGATTAGAACTTTAAGTAAACAGCTAAATAGTCACTCAGGGTAAAACTGAGATTAACTTATAATTTCAAGAATCTCATATAGTAAATAAATAAGAATCTATTCTCCTACTACCTTTATTGTCACTATAGCACATGTGGTATGAATCACATGATACGATATTTTTTTCTTTACCAATAAAGAGCGCATGTTTTTCTCAAAATTTAATATCGTACAGATTATGATCTAGATATACCCAATGTCTAATCATGAATTCGACACATGAATTCCAATCTGGCTTCTAGTAGGTTCAGTAAATTATGGGTGCATTTACTCTGATCATCATCAATTCATAAATGGGCTTATCTTAACACAACTATCAAGACGACCCCAGCTTATAAATATGTCTATATTCACAACTATATAAGTTATTTCACAAGTAATGATCTTACCTCTATTTATACATAACAAACAGAGATGATTGTCCATGTGAGTGAACTAATTTCAACATGCCAACATACTCATCTAGAGTTTATACAAATGTAACAAAGACATATCCACTGAATAAATCATGACATTTCTCATTTTGATTGTCTTTATAACATGTTAACGTCTCAAAGACTTCACATGTCTTAGAAAGAACTTTTTAGTCAACGACTTGGTAAAAAGATCTACAAGCATAACACGTATTGAAATATACTCAAGAATTATCTTTTTCTTATTAATAATATCTCTTACAAAATTATACTTAATTTTTATATATTTGCCCTTACTGTGATATTTGGGATCTTTTGAAAAAGCTATAGCAGCTTGATTGTCACAATACACTGTAATAGGACTCTCATTGTCCTCAGCAATTTTCAAATGCTTCAGAAACCTTCTTAACCAGATAACTTCTTTTACGACTGCTGCACAAACCACATACTTAGATTTCATTGTCGACAGTGATACACAAGCTTGTTTCTTCTTGTTCCATGAGATGCCACCAAGAAGGTATAGCCGGATGTAAATTTTCTATCATCAAGGTCTCCTGCCCAATATGCATCTGTGAAGCCCTTCAGGCTCATCTTAGATCATTGGAAACAAAGATAATAATCTATTGTCCTTTTGAGATATATGAATATCCTCTTCACCACTTTCTAGTATCTCGATTCTGTGTTTGACTAGAATCGGCTAATTAAGCCAACAGCATAGTTGATATCAGGACGTGTACACAACATAGTGTACATCAAGCTATCAATGACATTGACATATGATTTTTTCTTCATCTCGGCTATCTCCTCAAGAGTCTTGGGATACATGTCTTTGCTCAAAATAGTACCTCTTGCTACAGGTGTTTGTTCAATATTGCAATCTGACATATTGAAGTGTTGTAGCATCTTAGTGATATAAGCCTCTTGAGACGAACCCAAAAGTCTTTTTGATTGATTTCTTATGATCTTTACTCCTAAGATGTATTCAACTTGTCCCATATCTATTATGTCAAATTGTGATGAAAGTCATAATTTGACTTCTATCACAAATTTTATATCATTTCTAGCTATTAGCATATCATCAACATATAATGATAAGATGACCAACTTTTTTTTTTCCTTTTTCAGGTAAACATAATGATCTCCATTGATCATTTCAAAATTATAAGATAAAATGATTTCATTAAATCTTATATTCCATTATCTTGATGTTTGCTTTAGCCCATATATAGATTTTTTAAGTTTACATACTTTATTCTCTTGGTCTTCAGCAATGTAACATTCTGGCTGTGTCATATAGATTTTCTCGTCAAGATTACCGTTAAGGAAAATTATTTTTACATCCATCTGATGTAATTCCAAGTCAAAATGTGCTATAATAGCTAAAATGACACGAATTGACATAAATTTCATAATAGGAAAAAATGTCTCTTCAAAATCAACACCCTCCATTTGGTATATTCTTTTGAAACCAAACAAGCTCTGTATCGATTAATCGATCCATTTGTTTTTCTCTTAATTTTGAGAATCCACTTATTCCCAATAGCCCTTCGGCCCAGAGGAAGATCGACCAAATCCCAAACTTGATTATTTTTCATAGACTTTATTTCCTCATCCATTGCAACTTTTCATTTTTCTCTAACTAATCATCTCAATGTTTCCTCAACTGTTCGAGATTTTTCATCATCAACTGGGAGAATCATTAATGCCTCATTCTCAATATCAAACCTTCTCCAAGGAATAATCTTACGACTACTTCTTCGTGGTTCAAACTGTTGAGAAATCATCTTATTAATTGATAAATCACTCTCACTGGGTTGACTAGATTCAGGCATATCTTGTGATACCTCGTCCATTGATAAATGAACATTATCCTCCTCCTCTATTGCAAATAGAGGAATTGTCTTATCAACTTCACCTCTTGTTGGGAACTCGGTTTCAAGAAAAGTAGCATCTCTCGACTCTATTTCAGAGATGATTCTATTTTGTTGTTTACCAATGAAAACATAACTCTTGGAGGTATCAGAATATCTTATAAAGATACACTTTTTGTCCCTAGGTCTTAATTTTTCATATTTGTGAGTTTTATCATTAACATAGGCAGCTGATCCCCAAGGTCTCATATTACTCAAATCTAGTTTTCTACCTGTCTAACGTTCATATGGAGTAGATATAATTAACTTTGAATGCACTTAGTTAAGTATATAGGTTGATGCTAATAACGCATCTCCCCAATAGGAAATAGGCAAATTAGCTTGAGTAATCATAGACCTAATCATATCTAGAAGAGTTCGATTTTTTTTCCAGCAACCTCATTTTGCTGTGGAGTTTCTTGGATTGTTAGCTGTCTAATAATCTCTTTATCAACACATTGTCTTGAATAGATCAGACAAATATTCTCCTCCATGGTCAGTGCATAAAGTTTTAACATTACGATTTAATTGATTCTCAACTTCGTTTAAATAACGATTAAAGCAATCTAATGCTTCATATTAGTGAGCAATCAAATACACATGACCAAAACGTGTGAAGTCATCAATAAATATAATGAAATAAGAACTTCCATGTTTAACCTTCACATTTATCGGACCATAAATATCCGAATGAATTAATTACAATGGTGATTCAACTCTAATAGTCTTACCAAATGGTTTCCTTATTGCTTTTCTAGCAAGACAGTGCTCACATGTAGACAAGTTAACCTTAGCATGAGTGTCAAGCAAGCCCTCTTTAGATAATCTATTCATTCGGTCTTGTCCTATATGTCCTAGTCTAGCATGTCAAATTTTATCATTAATTTCTGCATCACTAGTACGAGCAATGTTTGAAAAACAACCATTAATACCATAATTAATGTCTGATTCTACATCAAGAACCATAAAATCATTCGATACATAACCATATCCAATTAACACAGAGTTAATTTTAAGTTCCACAGTACGACTGTAAAAGTTTATACTGCTGGATTGGATGGACCAGCTAGAAGGGGGATGAATATCCTGCAATATAAAATTAAATCTTTCTTTTGTTTCTAGCTAAACAAAGACACACATATTAGTTAAATAAAAATAAATAACATAAAAATAGAAGAGGCAAAGAGATTTTACTTGGTTACAACCTAGGTGGTTGTTAATCCGAGACAGATGAAAGCTCCACTAAAATCTCCTTTGTGAAGGCGGAGTAACCTCTTATAAACTTTGAAAGCACAAATTTGAAAAATAGAAATAGAATTGAAGGTATAGAGTGTGTTGTCCAAACTGAGAGGACGAGGCCTCTATTTAAAGCATTCTAGTCAATTTGACCGTTTGTTGACGTGGCAATGTTGGGGACGCCTAGGACGAATGGGGGCGCCTCCATTGAGCTAACGTGGAATTCAGCTCCGCAACGATCTTCTAGCGCTTGAGGCGCCTTCATTCAATGGGGGCGCCTCCATTGACTTACGGTCAAGGCGCATCCATTCAATGGGAGCACCTTCAGCAGCTGGCGGGTGAGGCACTTCCAGCGTCTCTAAGGCGCCTCGAGTGCTCTGAATGGTCAATACCACATTGACCATTCTTTTCTTTCGATCGCTTGGGTGATTCTCCGGTCGTCCGGAGTTAAGCTCACCCGAACCCAACTCTGACTTTCTCCTCGAGCAGGCTTCCTCCCCGGCTTCTCGTCCCTTGGACCGCATCCTTCTCGTCTCGATTCCCTTAGACCTCATCCTTCTCGTTCCACCGGTGTACTCTTCCCAACTCCTCATCCCTCGGATGCACCGAGCCCATTGACTTGTTTCTCGTGTTATCATTCTCGATCGTTGCGTCTTCCGCTCAACTTCTTGTGTTTCTAAGTTCCTGCACATTTAGACACAAGGCATCAAACACAAATATGACCTAACCTAACTCGATCGATCACATCAAAACTCCCCCGAGGTACTTATAATCTTCTCTTTTTTGATGTGCATCAACCTGAATTAAAGTTAAGATAAATAAAACATTAATTTATAAAACTTAATTACATGAAAAAATGAAAAAATATTGTAATTAAGTAAAAAAAATTGTAATAAAGTACCAATAATAATCTTACAATCTTCCCTTTAACTTAACATATAATTTAATAAAAAAATTGTAATAAAGTATCAGCAATAGTTTTGCAATCTCCCCCTTAACTTAACACATTATTTCTCCCTCTTTTATCACGTCAAAAAAGGAAAAAATGTTAAATAATAGAGGAAAAACGTGAAAATTTTTAATTGAGTATGTATACGCTAGATAGAAATATGTATATTTTTATCGTAATTATTTTTCTAATAAAATAATTTTTAGTAATTGAACGGCAAATTCTCCAAAAATAATTTAAAAATTACTTTTAATTTGAGAAAAATATTTAAAAAATTGTCATTGTCAAGAAAAGCCAACCTGATTATAGAAAAAAAAAAATCATGAGTAAAACTATTTTCCTTATAGGAGAGAATATTTTTCTTTATAAAAATAGAGATTTTTTTAAGAAAAATAATTAAAAATAGGATTTAATGTTGAAAAATCTTGCATATTTTTTTTGAGCATTCAAAGTATAACGTTTTATCTACCGGAAATTCAAACTTTTCAAAAATAATCTCTGAAATTTTTTAAAATTTAAAATTCAATTTTCATTAAAAATTCATAAAAAATTATGTAACAATCAAAAAATTTCAAATTTTTTAATTCTAATTTAAAACATTATTGTTTATCACAAAAAATATAAAACAAAAAAAACTTACATAAATTCTATGAAATTTAATTTTCTAAAAAAAATATTAGTAATTCAAACAATTTATTTTCTAGCATGCAACTTAAGACAATCTAATAGACTAGAACAGATTTTGGAATCCAAAATAAGTTTTGACCTACTGGATTTATTAAATATTTTCTTGGAATTTCAAATTTTGAATATTTTTTAATTTGACCCCTATGATTTCTAACATACTAATTAAGTCTTCAAAACTTCCTAAAATTATTTTCTTAGGCAGATGAATTTGAACTTGCAAAAACCTTTTTTGATTTTAATTTTTTTATTTGTTCAGTTAATTTTGCATTTTCAACCTTAAGTTTATCACGATCTTCTAGTAGGCATGCATAGTTTTACTTTGCATTTATATATTTAGTCCGCAATTTGCATAATGATCTACTTAGCATTTTGATAGCATCATACATTTTATCGGATGGTAAGAGTCATACCTCACTTATCGTGTTAGACTCGTAGGTGGACACTCCCCCTTCATCATTGCTCTCTACTGAGGTGTCTTCACCATCTGATTCTTGGTAGTCTGTCGTGAGTGCTATTCTGACGTATTATTCTGACTCGGACTCAGATGACGATGAATCACTCCACGTTGCTTTGAAGTTGTTGTGCTTGGGCTTTTTTGAGCTTTTGTCCTTTTCTTTTCCTTTGTTTTTTAATCTTAGGCAGTTGTCCTTGATATGTCTTTCTTCATCACATTTATAGCACATTACCTTTCTCTTTCTTCGAAGTAGCTTTGTTGCTTGTTTCTTATCAAAGTTATTATATTTAAATAACATTGAAAATTTTCTAATCATGTATATTTCTTCATTTTCGTCGAGGGATGACTCTGAATCTGGATCATTCTTTTTAGCTTGTAGTGCTAGGTTCTGAGTTGACTTATCTTCATTCCTTAAGCCTGCACATCTTGATTCGTATAATTTGAACGTAGAAAAAAGCTCTTCTAACGTATTTACCTCTAAATCCTTTGAAATATACTATGAATCTACTATCGAGATCCATTCCTGAGTTCTTGGAAAAGCATTTAAAGCATACCTTAATGAATCTTTGTTTGTTACCATCTCACCGAGATTATTGAGGCCCGTTATTAGCTCCTTGAGCTTTGCGTGCAAGTGAGCTACCTTTTCTCCCTGAGGAGGTAGTACGCTTAGCAGATGGAATTCTGTCTTCCCATTGACCACAAAGTTGGTCTGTTGCTTCTTGGTCCAAAGGTATTCTTCTTTATCTTTTCCGTCCTCATCATTTGGTGCTTCAAAATCGTATTTAACGGTTAGTAGAATATCAAAATCGATTTTAAAAAATACCTCCATTCGTTGCTTTCACAGTATAAACTCCCCCTCAAAATTTGGCGGGAAGATGCTTGATCCTGCCATTCTCCGAGTATCTTTAGAGGGTGGTTAGTCCTTCTAAGGCGGTTGAGCTTTGATACCAATTATGGGATCGGGTGGACCGGCTAGAAGAGGATGAATAGCCTACAATATAAAATTAAATCTTTCTTTTGTTTCTAGCTAAACAAAGACACACACATTAGTTAAATAAAAATAAATAGCATAAAAATAGAAGAGACGCAGAGATTTTACTTGGTTACAACCTAGATAGTTGTTAATCCAAGACAGATGAAAGCTCCACTAAGATCTTCTTTGTGAAGGCGGAGTAGCCCTCTTACAGACTTTGAAAGCACAGACTTGGAAAATAGAAATAGAATTGAAGGTATAGAGTGTATTGTCCAAACTGAGAAGACGAGACCTCTATTTAAAACATGCTGGTCAATTTGACCGTTTGTTGATGTGGAAGTATTGGGGGCACCTCGGATGAATGAGAGCGCCTCCAACGATGCAAATTCTATCCTCGTCGCAACGGCTGGAATGCTTGTCTAGTGGATTGGGGGCACCTCCATTGATCCGGGGCGCCTTCATTGAGCTAATGTGGAATTCAGCTCCGCAACGCTCTTCTAGAACTTGAGGCGCCTCCATTTAATGGGGACGCCTCCATTGACTTGTGGTTGAGGAGCCTCCATTCAATGAGTGCGCCTCTAGTAGCTGGCGGGTGAGGCGCCTCCAGCGTCTCCGAGGCGGCTCGAGCGCTCTTAATGGTCAATACCGCATTGATCATTCTTTTTTTCCGATCGCTTGGGTGATTCTCCGGTCATCCGGAGTTGAGCTCACCCGAACCCAACTCTGAAATTCTCCTCGAGCAGGCTTCCTCCCTGACTTCTCGTCCCTCAGACCGCATCCTTCTTGCCTCGTGCCCCTCAGACCGCATCCTTCTCGCTCCACCGGTATACTCTTTCGCAGCTCCTCGTCCCTCGGATGCACCGAGCCTATTGACTCATTTCCTGTGTCATCTTTCTCGCTCGTCTTCCACTCGACTTCTTGTATTTCTAAGTTCCTGCACACTTAGACACACGACATCAAACATGACCTAACTTAACTCGTTCGATCACATCAAAACTCTCCCGGGGTACTTACATATATAATAATCCAAATCAAGTAGACTAGTAACAGAAACCAAATTTCGTCGAATCTCATGAGCATAAAGGACATCATGTAGAAGTAAGGTACGTCCACCACATAAGTTGAGTTTACAGGGGTCAACTCCTTTGACTTCAATCTTTGTATTGTTTCCTACATATATCCATTTGTTGCCAACTGGTACCTGATGATATTCTATGTATGTAACTTGATCACGAGCTACATGATTCGTTGTGTCTGAATCTATAATCCACAAAGGATAAGAATCAACTAACAACATTGAACTAGCAACATAATGCTCATGAAAAGAAGTTAAACATGGATCTACCTTTTTTGATTTGGTACAATCTCAAGCAAAATGACCCTTTTTGCCACAGTTATAGCAAGTCAGTTTGCTTTTAGGTTTCTATCAATTCTTCTTTTCTTTGAAATTCTTCTTGATTGAGCCTTGCCGAGCAACAACACCAGCTTGTTTACCCTTTTCCTTTCCTTTCTTGGACCAACTTTTCTTATTCTTGAATCCAGATAATCTAACAGGACCTTCAGCTATAAAAACTTATCCAGAAATCCTTGCGGATTCAATTTTTTCTGTCTCAAGTTCAACATGGTGTGAGACATCGGTGAAAGTCTTGATACTTTCGCTGTGTATTAGATTTTGTTTCATCGTTTTCCAAGAATCAAGAAGGGAACAGATTACTGCCTGAACCAATTGTTCATCGATTAACTCATGACCAATAGACTTTAGCTTTCGAATCATATTCGTCATTTCTCTCAGATGTTGGGCTATGGAGACATTCAGGCACTTCTTGCAGCTGTCAAACTTAATTGTTAGCTGACGAAGTTTACTCAAGCTAACTCCACTGTATTTATCTCTCACGACAACCCAGACAGCATGAGCTAATGATAATGGTTCATACTCAAATATCAGGTCATATACCATTGAACTAATTAATATGCCCTTAGCAGTAGAGTCATTTTTCTTTCATGCCTTATAGACATCAAGATCACGTTTATGCTGTGTTGTAGAACCATCAACAGGTTCATCCATAAACTGATTTACAGCCTCTAGAACTTCTTGTTCCTCAAGAACATATTGTATCTTAAGGTATCATATTTTATAGTTTTTCCCATATAATTTCTCTCCTTTATTGAGTTCAGCTATGATGTTCTTTGTAGCCATAATCTATCATAAATAAATAAATTATTTAGTATTCAGTGTAATTCATATGTATGTAATTTATGATCGACTCAATATAAATTTGAGTTAGTTTATAAAATCAAGTGGTAACTGTGTTACCACTTATCATTCATATGATCCAATCTAACCAACATTGATCAATTATATTACACACATCCCATCAAATGAATTAATCATTTTTTAATCTAATTATGAAATGAACTAATTATTAATTAAAATAAATAAACTGATCATTTAATTTAAATCAAATAAAATGAACTAATCATTAAACTTGATTTATTAACACATAACATAAAAAATACTATTCATACATAACGATAGTATCTACCACATGACTCTAATAAATTAAATGAGTTAAATATTGTTCGTACATGACGACAGTAATAATAACATAACTAATAAACAAGATAAGTTAACACTACTCACACTGGAACAAACACTAGTACAGTGATCAGTCCAATTCCTTTCATCTTGTTAGGCTCAGCTGAATCCACACTTGACTCCATTTCTAGATCCTCTTGATCTACGTGGTGAAGCAGTTCTATACACAGCTCAGCATAGGTCATGTGCCCTAAATAGCTCCCTCATGCATGGTGTGCAGCATTACTAAGATCTGCCGACAATGACTGAACTAAAGCCCAAATTCGGTAGTTGTCTAGGATGAAAAAAATTATGCATCTCTAGCTTTCAGAATAATCGATTGAGTCTTTTAATGTATCCCCCCGAGTCCGTAAATCGAATCATAATCAATCTCTTGGATCGCCTCCCTCAACTCATTTCATCGCATATCTCTACGAGTCATCGTGTATATCATTTTTGGTATCTGAAATTGAAAAATAATGTCAGTACAAAATTGATAAATCAATAACAAAATCGATTCAATTCAATTCACACATATGCTTAGCACCAATACATAAAATAAAATAAGAAAAATATTTTTTTTTTTTAATTTGAGGAGCTCCAAGTAACTGACACACTGAACTTGATCTTATGAGAAATCAGATCCTGAACAATAATTCAGTCTATTTTTCTTATTATAACTAATTTAATTGAACAGATGTTTATTTATGTTATTCTTTTTAAAACCTAAGTTCATTTAATTAATTTTGATCCATTAGTCTATTTGACCAATTTGATTAATCTAATTTATTTGATCAAATCAGCTCCAATTAGATTTAATCCGGTCGGATTAAATTAAATGGGTCTGATTAAACGATCCATCGGATCTGATTTAAATCAAATACTGATTTGGTTTAGTGAACCAAAATCGGTGTGACTTATATCAGATTGGATCAGATTTGATTAAATCTGATAAAACATAATTAATTAAATCTGGTCCAAATCCAATTAATTGAATCTGTATTAGTTTTTTTTTTTAATAATGCATTCATACACCTTACGCTGTCGTCCCCCCAAAAAAAAAAACCAACTTTTTCGTTCTGCCGACGCATACGTATGATTCAATCACCCACGCCGTTTTTTTTTTCTTTCTCCGCCGCCAGCCCCCGAGCCGCCATCACCTCCTACCGCCTTCATCCGACCCTAGCAACAGCGACAGATCATGTCACTTTCGTAATCTTACCCGGCAACGGTAAAACTCGACAGAACA
>JBBUKS010000113.1:9903674-9916236 GCA_038050645.1 Hedychium gardnerianum | reverse complement strand
ACGCGTCCGGCGGCGCTGGAGGCGTCCGGCGACGCTTTCGGCGGCACCGGAGGCGTCACGCCTGCGACTCCTCCGGCGTCACGCGTTTGCTCGAGGCGATTCGCGATTCCTTCCGTCGCGTGACGCACGTCGTGACACATGAAATTTTGGCGCTGACTGTGTCGATTTCGGTGTTGCGGCGGAACGGTAAAAATCGTCCGTGCCGGGCGGCACGGAACGATATTTTAATCGCTGGTACAAACATTAGGAGAAATATATGGTGGCCCTAATACGACATGGGATAAGATGATATCAAAGTTGAAAATAATAGCTAAGAGTGAACTCAGTGAGTCAAAGGGGCATGCCCCACCAAGTAAGAAATCTTGGTGGTGGAGTGAGAAAGTACAAAAGAAAGTGAAAGAAAAACGAACAGCTTGTAAGAAATTATATATTTGTAAGAATGAGGAAAACTTAAAAAAATATACATTAATCAAGAAAGAGACTAAGAAAGTAATGAATGAAGCAAAGAATGAAACTTTTGAACGATTATATTGAAAATTTGATACAAAAGAAGAGGAAAGAAACATTTATAGAATAGCTAAAGTGAGAGAAAGGAAGACAAGAGATCTTATCCAAATAAAATGTATTGAAGATGAATGCAATAGGGTACTAGTAAATGATGGAGAAATAAAAGAGCGGTGGAATAGGTATTTTCATCAACTTTTTAATGACGATTTAGGTGACCAACTTAACTTAGGTAATTTAAGTAAGAATTATAGAAATTTAAATTTTTATCGTAAAATTCAAACTTTAGAAGTAGAAGAAGCTTTAAATGGGATGTACAATGGAAAATCCGTTGGACCCAATGATATTCCGATAGAGGTATGGAAGTGTTTAGAGAAACAAGATATTGAATGACTTACAAAATTATTTAACATGATATTAAAAACGAAAAAAATAAAAAAAGGTTAAGGATGGAGACCACGGTGATCGAAAATCAATTTGGGTTCATACCTGGAAGGTCGATAATAAAAACTATACATCTTCTTAGGTAACTAATTGAAAAATATCGAGAGCAAAAACAAGATCTACACATGATATTCATTGACTTAGAAAAGCTTATGATAGAACCAAAGAGAAATTATATGGAGAATTCTAGAAAAGCGAAGTGTTAGCGTAACATATATTGAACTAATTAAGGATATGTATGAGGATGTAATGATCAGAGTAAAGACTTTAGACGGATTAACTGAAGCATTTCACATAAGATTACATCAAGGATTCAAGTCCCTATCTTTTTACACTAATCATGGATGAATTCACTGAACACATTCAAGACACAGTACTGTAGTATATGTTGTTTGCAGATGATATTGTTTTGGTAAATGAGACACGTGAAGGAGTAAATGTTAAACTAAAATCTTGGTGGGAAATATTAGAAGTGAAAGGTTTTAGACTTTTTAGAGTAAAGACAGAATATATGAAATTTAAATTTAACAATATTAAGACGTAATGAGATAATTGTTAAGATAGGAGATAACGAGTTGCGTGGAACTGAGAGTTTTAAGTATTTAGGATTTTTTTTGCAAAACGATGAAGGGATTGAAATGGAGGAGAGTGTCGGGTGTTTTATGTGATCGTAAAGTATTTCTAAAACTTAAAGGAAAGTTCTATAAAATGACAGTTAGACCTGTTATGTTGTATGAAGTTGAATGTTGGGTTATGACTCGAGTACATAAGCAGAAGATGAGAGTTGCGGACATGAAGATGTTAAGGTGGATGTGAGGACATATGAGGATGAACATAATAATAAATGAGAGCATTAGAGAGTAAGTCGGAGTAACATCTATTGAGGGAAAATTCCGAGAGACACGTTTGAGATAGTACGGGCATGTATTTAGACGATCAATAAATGCTCCAGTTAGGCGATGTGAAATTATGACAAATACGCACATCAAACGGGGAAGAGAAAGACCAAAAAGACTTGGTTAGCAACAATAAAACAAGATAAAATTTATTTAAGTATAAATGATGATATAGTAAGGGATAGAGCCCAATGACGTAAAAGAATCCATATAGCTGATCCCACGTAGTGGGATAAGGCTTGGTTATTGTATTGTGTTGTGTTGTGTCAACATGCATTTCTCTATCTGAAGCTTTCTCTAGAATATTTTTTTAAGGATTGTGTAAACACACATTTCTATATCTGAAGCTTCCTCTAGAATAATTCTTCCAGTGAGACCCCTAAACTGCTTGTTCAATACTACTGTCTCCCCTTGGTAATTGGAAAACTAAAGTATATTTGTCCACAATGCCCCCCATAGGATTGAACTAGGGTATCACACATCACATAGTTGATTTAAGATTAGCTTTTTTCAGTTGTTCCTCAACTCGAGGTGGCCAGTTTTTTATCATTGTTTTATCTAGCAAGCTTATTATAGAGCTTTCACTTTTAAGCTTTCTGCAATCCATTTTTTTCCATGTCGATTCAAGATAAGATCTATGATGCACATGCCCTTGTCAAGTAATCACTCAATTTTCACAGGCAAAACCAGAAATGTAGAAAAGTAGTATTTTTTGTGGGTGTAAAAGAAACATTTTTTTAGAAGGGATGTCTCTGTGATTCTCTCAGCAGAAACTTATTAACATGATTTTATTTTTAAAAAAAAGGGGGAAGGAGTACAGTTGAAAACTTTGTAGTCCTTTTACCTATATTTTTGTTTTGAAACATGCACATAGGTCCTTTGGCCTGAGTGTGGCTGGCAACCTGTATCATTAACGGATCTTATTACTGGTGCGGCGGTGAAAAAAGTTTATAGGAAAGCAACTCTGTGCATCCATCCTGATAAAGTGCAACAAAAAGGTGCTACTCTTCAACAAAAGTACATAGCTGAGAAGGTTTTTGATCTCCTCAAGGTCTGTATTCCCATGCTAATTTATCCTTGTTTTAGAAATATTAATTGAAATCTCCATATTTAACCTTGTGAGTTTTTATAAGAGTATTGAATGGTTTGTTTTCCATAATGAAGCTACAGACATAACTCCATGTGCTTTTGCATACTTGAAATGTAAATTTGTGCTTAAGAGTCATGACATGGTTGGGCAAAATAATGTTTTAACATTAATATTGAGCTTTAATGGTGGATAATGGTCTGCTATTTAAATTTTTAGTGTTATAGCACTAGTGGGAGAATTTTTGCTGGTCGTAGTTAAAGAACATGACATTTATTTGATCATGTTGGATCCATTTTGACGAAGTGACTATCTGGTTGAGCAAATAACTTATTTGCAAGGCCAGGTGGCCTGTAAAGGGCTTGGAAGTTGCAAATGCTACTTACACCTTTTGAATAGTTGTATATTGCATTTGAAGGTTGCGACTAATCAATAAAATACTAAAAATAAAACATACATAATTATTTAAATTAGGTTGCACTTAAATTTAGATAATTTTATTCTATAAAAATTATAAGATAAAATGTGAATAATAAAATATTTTCTTGGTAAATTTACTTGTGTATTACCTATAACATTCTTTTAAACCATAAGAATTCAAATAATGCATCTAATCATTCTGCGTACCAAGCAAAGGAATACCTAATCCTTATCTTTTCAATTCCATTTAGTGAACCAAACACACAATAAATGACTAAATGTGGGAAGAGTATCTTGTGCCTTTTTTTTTTTTTGCTTTGTAGTTTAAACCCTGAATTCTCCATGTAAAACTAGCAAAGCTAAAGTTCTCATAATGCTGTTTCTTTGTACTTCTGCTTTATGTAAGATATTCTGGGCTGTAAAATTCCTAGACTTTAGTGTGTAAAATTCCTTACGGGTTTAGTTAATATTGAATCACCTTGACTGCTGATTTTGCTTTGGTTGGCGCAACTGCCTTTATAATGTCTTTGATTACCTGATTGGACATTTCAAAAGCATAAGACGAGATTTTTGGGGAAGTCTAAGGGGAAAAAATTCATAAGCAACATGTAAATATAAAGGTTCAGGGTTTTTTAGGAAGTTTTGATCTAGTGAGGTAGTGAAAAAGACATTTAGGTTCCTTGTAATTGTACTCAGTATTGTTCATAGTTTTGAAAACAGAACAGAACTAAGAAATAACTACTGAAACTAAGAAATATGAGATGGTGATTGTTCCTTCCCATTTATTCTTGATTGTAACTTCTATGTGTTGCTTTACTAGAATCATTGACTTTATTTTGATTAATTTTTTTATCACATAGTTAACATGATTGAGAGAATCATGGTTTAATTTTGTATGCACGAACAAAAACACAATCTGAGGATATTCTAGTCTCAACTAGAAATTTAGGTCAAATATTTCAAAAGTAAAACCAAGGACACAGGTGTCTAGAACTTCTTGAGTGCTAGCTTCTATTTTTATGATCCAAGTTAAGATATCCTTAAAGATGCTGGGTTGAATATGGAGATGCTTAGCAAATGTTAGTTTCATAGTTTTCCTTTATGGTGAAAGAAAAATGACTGAAAACCCTATTTTAGCATTGACTACTTTGCCTTCCCTTTCTGAATGTTTTGTGATGTAAACCAGGAGGCTTGGAACAAGCTCAACTCCGAAGAGCTCTTTTAAGAAGTCCTCTGTCGCATGACTTGCTGGGTGCATATTGATGTCTTCACTTCTTTGTTTTTCTTCTCATGTTTATGGGTTGTGTATTCTAGTTTGGGTGTTTTTTACGACTAGTGCCTTCATCATTTTGCATATCCAGAAAGTTGCCTATTTGTTCGATTTGTGTAATGCCTTGCAGATTCTTTCTCTATAGTGTTTTTTCCTCTTTACCTTTCGCCCTTTACACTGTTTTTACTATTCCTTGACAGTCGAAAATTTTCTTGAAAAGAATGAGAAATTATGGTTACTCATTATTATTCTGTTTTTGATAAGATTGCATGCGATTCTTCTCCAACATCCAATGACTTGGCTCGTTGAACTTACATTATTAATATATATTGTACTTATTGATGTGATGGTGTTGTTGTTGGGATTGCTGTTTGCGATAGAATTGTATTATTTATTTATATTCAAGGGTTTTGTAAAAATGATTAATTAGATAATGTTGAATTTAGGATGACTGATTTCATTGATGGTTAGAATAAATTAAGAAATATTAATAAAATTTATTTAGAGGAAAAATATAAAAACCTTAGATATTTAAGGGTTTTGTAGTGTCTCGATAAAATGTCAATGATTTTAGAGAATTTATTTTTTAAAGTATTTTTTGTGATGACTTTTAAAAGTCCTAGACTTTAGTCTTTGATCTCCCTTGAACTCCTGCTCAACTACATTTCTACACCATCTCCACCAACTTGGGTTCTCTCTCCTCCCTTCGTGATCTCATCTCGTGGAAAGGCTTATCGACGAGCTTTCCATTATTTGGAATTACATCTCCTTGTTGCTCAATCACTCGAGTGATCTGATCCCTTCTTAGATTGGCGAACTACAGAAAACCACCAATCCTGTTGGAGCTAGGAGAGTGCAAGAGCCTAAGCCTCAATAGCAACCTGTTCAATGGGCTCCATCCCTTCGGCTCTCACTAAATAGTCTAAGGGCATGCTTGGTAAACATGAATGGAATATGGTGGGAATGGAATAATGTGGAATGGAATGAATGTGAGAATGAAATGAAATAGATATTTCATTCCAATGCTTGGTATCGGGTTGGGAATGTAATGTTTCTAATCTTGTGATTGGTAACTCCAAAATAAATAATAGGAATGGAATGATATTATTTGTATTGATAAAATTACCCTTTAAATAAAAACAAATAATAATAATAATTACACAAGAAATTTATTTACTTTATTCTAATTTTATTAATTTTTTTAATAACAAATGACAAAATATATTCTCAAAATGTGTTTAAACAAATATTCAACTCGATAATAATCAAAACAATTCAAACTACATATTAAATAACCAACATAATATAGTGTTGACTTTCAAAAAAACATAAATTTAAAATATTTTTAATCATCACCCAAATCTGGTAGACAATATTGATCAACTATTATTTTTACTTATTAAAAAACTTCATACATCACCATTGATAATAACTTTAACCAAAAGCTCTTTTTCTTCTCCAGCCATGTTAAAAAATACTTCAATTAACTCATGGGATTTAGCTATTTGATACACTGCCTTCCCCTGGAGTAAGATTAGGAATCTTTCTTATTTCAGAATTAATTTTTTGTCGCTTTTTTGAAATTTCTGCATCAACTCCAATTGCTTTGCAAAAATCTGACTTGTTTTTACCAATTTCACTTCCAATAATGGAAGCTGCATCTTAATATCTGTCACGACAATCATATTATCATTGCTTTTGTTTCTTTTTCTCTTCTTTTGGTTGTGGACTCCTTCACTTCTTGGAGATTGCAAAGGAGAAAATGAATGATAAGGATCCAAATCTTCAAAGGCCATCTTCCAAAGTTGTTTCAATGTCATTGTTAGTACAATTAATAGTTTCTTTTCTCTGTATGTCTTCCATCATATCGGTGGGACCTTCAGCACTTATTCATGTTGCTCGATCTTTTCCAAAAATAATAATTAGATCGTCAAAAAAAAGGAAATGACTTGTTTTGCCAAACTGAATGAGAAGGATGACTCTACAAAAACATATAGATATATATTATTGTTACTAAATAATCAATAATATTCACTATGAGAAAATATAATCAATTAAATATGCAAACCTGAATATATGAATCCCACATGGTCTTTTCTGCGTAATACATATTTTTATTGGATCAAAACCAAAGCCACTTGTATTGGGACCATTAATTCAACATGTCATACATGATATGAAAATCTCTTTTGAATATTTTAATTCTTGATTCAATATGTGGTTTGGCCTTCAAACTTGAGTTTGGTAGAGAAACTTGCATCTTCTCCTCAACATAATTCAGATACCCAGGTTTGAACCCATTTTCCGCTTTATATGCCCCAAGATTTACCATATCTAAAAGTGCTTCAATAAGCTTGTCATCTTCCTCGTGCTTCCATTTTTCTTTTGTTTTTGCCTGGACCTCTCTTGTCTTGATTTTGATTGTTCATTTTTTATTAAATAACCAAACAAAATGACAAGTATTTAAAGCTTTTAAAAGTATTATTTCACAAACAACGTAAAACAAATGGTGGGAAAAACAAAAATAACACCAATTACGAAAAAAAATTAATAAATAAATGTTTCATTCCCTCGAATGCAATCCAATATATTTATTCTAAAACACAACAAATCATATATTATTACTTTGAGCTATCTAAGCATTGAACATATTAACTGAAGGATTTCTTTTAAAATTAGTCCACTCATTAGAAGGCTCAATCACAGTAACAAGTTCTTCATCTACATCAACTGTATTATTGTTTAAGCTTTCCTCTTGTTCTTCTTCATCTTGTATACTATCCTCATTATCTGATTGATAACCACCCATTTCTTGTCTTATAAAATTATGAAGTAAACAACATGCCATGATGATGCGATTTTAAATTTTTATTGGATAATACGAGGGACTTCTAAGGATTCCCCAACGACTCTTTAACAATCTAAACACTCTCTCTATCACATTTCTAGCAGAAAAATGCTTCATATTGAATAATTCTTCGACGGTGGTAGGTTGGTGTCCTTCATTCCAATCATTCAAATGGTATCTTTGGCCTCGAAATGGTGCAAGAAGTCCATCACAATTGGCATATCCAGCATCCACAAGATAATAGGAACCTTAAAAATTATCAAACAATTCATGAGTTTGTCTTAACTACATCATGAGTCATGTTTTAGTAAATTCTAGTGAATGAATCATACCACGAGGAACCACTAAACCATTTCTCCTTCTTATAGCATCTCTTAGAATTCGACTATCAGCTGTCCATCCTTCCCACCCAACCAAAACATAGATAAATTACATATCTTGGGAGCACACTCCTAATACATTAGTTGCAATTTCATTTTTAAGCATTCGATATTTAGGTTTGTCCTCTGAAGGCACACAAACCTTGATATGAGTCCCATCTAGAGCCCCTAAACATCTGTATCATTAAAAAAAATTATGAGTATATTATAACATATAAACTAACTTATATATAAATTAAATAAAATACCTCAAAAAATCTCCATCTCCCATCCATAGAGTCATTAGGTACTGTCTCTTGGTTAGTAGTCAGGTTCCTGTCCCCCTTATGCACTAGTTACTGTTCGGGCTGACTAGACTAGCCTCCGTGATTTACCTCCTTCGTGTTGGTCCTGGGACGAACTGACGGGGGCGCTGGGGGCGAGCGTTTCGCCTTTTGCCACAATTAGGTACTGTCTCAGGTTTCTTAAGTAATTCTCCTTTGAAGGCTAAGTATAGCATTTATCATTTTTTTTGAAATATCTACTAATTGTTTCCCCGGAACATTCAAAATTAGCATTTATAACTCTGTGTTTTATGTGATGAGCCAAAATATGCAATGTCATAGCAACTTATTCATCTACTAACATATTATTAGTCGATGATAATATTTCAGTTGCTTCAAGTCTCAAGCATAAATGAACAAAAGTTGTCCAAGTCATTCTGGTTAAATTGTTGCATACACCATCATTCGCATAAATAATTTTTTTAATATACTTTCTTCTCTCATAAAAATTAAGTTCTTAAATTAATAGACTTATTATGTTTTTCTATAAATTTAAGAATAATTATCCAAAATCAATTTACTGATTGCATTATGCTCAACCAAAAAAATAGCATTGCTATGTATTTCTTTTTCCTCACTTGTTTTCTTGTTGCTAAACTTAATCTTGACATAGCCGCAAATTCAATAAAAAGAACATATATTAGCTAGTTAGTCCTAATAATTTCATACAAAAATTTGCTAAATCTTGAAACATATAATATATTTTAATAATAGATTCATTAACAAGGTACCAATAAATAACGTAAAGAAATAATCTCTGGCCTCGTTCTTTTTTGACCAAATGAAATTGTTACATACAACTTAACAATATTATAGATACAAAATAAATTGATGCACACAACTTGATGAATCTTCAATACCATAAGCAAAAAAATCTTTAACCGTTGAGCATAAATTAATTAAACTAAAAGTTAAAATTAATAATTAGAAAACTATTAGCACAAAAAACATTTAAAAATCTACAATAACACATCAGACAAATCACGAGCTTATAAAAGTTTTAAAAAAAATCATAAAAAGGAGAATTTTATGAAGAATTTTTTTTCAAAGGCTAAATGTGAAAATATCTTTGCGGGACAGGATGACAAATCGAGAGAGGGGAGAAAAGAGATGTGAAAATCGAGGATGAATGAAGAGGGAAGATGGCGTAAAGTCAATAGAGATGAGAAGGGAGAAGATTTGGTTTTATCATGTTAAAAAAGAATATAAGGGATAATTTTGGCAAATATATAAAAAAAAGATAGAGGATGGAATGGAACGGTGATTCCTTCATATCTCGAAGGGAATCACTATTCCCATTAAATTAGGAAACGCCAAGCATTAGAATTGGAATGAGATTGGGAACGCCCGTTCCATTCTCACCCCATTCCACTCTACCGAGCATCTCTAAGGAGCTATTGTTTCATATATAATCCCAAAGTTAACACATAATTCAACGAACAATGATATATATTCATTACTTTAGTCATTTTGAACCACCTTAATCTTCTTATTAAGTTAATTTTCAACCTTATTCTTATAGAGAATAAATTTCTCTATAGTTTCATCCTTACTTTGGATAAAATACACATAATAGTATTTTGTGTGAGCATGTACAAAAGTGATTAAGTATTTGTTACCACCACGTGTCGGAATACTTTTTAGGTTGCACACATCACTGTAAATTAGGCCAAGTGGTTCAATGCTTCTTTCAACGTATTAAAATGATGTCATTGTCATTTTTGTTTTGACACAAGTCTCACACTTGTGTGTTGGGTCAAGGTGGATGTAGGTATGCATGTTTTGCATGTTAATTAATCTATGTAATACATCATAGTTAACATGTCCTAGTCGACATGCTACAAACTGGAAGACTCAAACATATATCCAGAAGAGCTTTTATTTTTATTTATCTTAGGTTTAATGACCATTATATTGAGCTTAACCAAACCATTATTTACATGGTCTCTTCCTATAAACATTTCATGTTTGTATAATACAACTTTGTCCGACTCAATAACAATACGAAAATCATGCTTGCTCAGAAGTGATCTGGATACCAAATTTTTTTGAATCTCTGAAACATACAACTATTCAGAGTAAACTCCTTACCCGAGGTCATCTTTAGAACTATTTTCCTTTGGCCATTATGTCCGAGTTGTTGAATTCCCTATAAACGTTTATCTCTATCTTTGACTTCTATAAAGTGGTGGAGCAGTTTCTTATTGCAGCATACATGTGTGGTGGCACCAGCATCGATCCATCGTTGCCATGGGTTTGAACCTATCAGGTTTACTTCGGAGATCACAACACAAATGTTCATATTTGGTTCCTCGTTTAGGTTAACCTCCTTTTTCTTCGGTTTCTTGCATTCCGAAGACTTGTGATTGATTCGGTCATTGTTATAGCACTTCCTAAAGATTTTTTTTCTTGCTTACGCCTCCTTTAGGTCCCATCTTGGAAGACTTGGGATTCTTCCATTTTGAGCTTTGATCGTGCTCGACGACGTTAATTTTTACAGTAGTCTGAGAGAACAACTTTCTCTCTGAACTTTTGTTGTCTTCTTGAATTCAAATTCTAACAACGAGTTTTTCTATATTCATCTCCTTTCGTTTATGCTTTAGGTTGTTCTTAAAATCCTTCCGGCCGAAAAGCAACTTCTCAATGATCGTTGCAATCTAAAAGGTTTCATTCAGCATTATGCCTTCCGAGTGAATCTTTTGCAAAATCACTTGAAGCTCCTGAACTTGGCTAATCATCAACTTAGAGTCAACCATTTTATAGTTCCAATAATGAACTTTTTGGCCCTAACATCCCCCGATTTATATTTCTCTTATCCAGGGACTCCCACAACTTTTATGTTATTTTTTTTTCATACTGTACACTACGTACAGTGAGTCGGTAAGACAATTAAGGATGTAATTTCGACATAGAAACTCAGACTGATTCCATGTGTCCATTGTAGTGATTGTTTTCACATTACTGACACCTTCAACATACTTGGGAGATTCCTTAGTCAAGATCTGTGACAGGTTCAAAGTGGTCAGATAGAAGAACATCTTCTGCTGTCACTGCTAGTTTGAAGTTCAACCAAATGAACTTCTCTAGTTTTCCCCTATAATTGATTGAAATATTTTCAATTAGTGCGGAGGGGGCCGACACATGTTGTGTTTGTTGTATCTCAACATTTTCTGCAGTCATTTCAACATAGAAAATATGTTTTAAGAATGTTGGACCACTTATTCACAATCAAGTTGCCAGAGATACAAGAAATACTTATCCGCCGAGATAGCATGAGTTGATTATCTCAAGCTTTCAACCTGATTAAGTAGGTCAATCGCCAACTTTATTCGAGCTCCTTTGAGAGTTCGATAGTGGTTGCCCGAGTGAGAATCAGCCGAGTTGGTGAAGCTAAATGCTCGGAATGAACAACAAACAAATCCGGAGTCTGAGTCTGAGTGGGTAGCGTGAGGAGTGTCGCCCGGGGCTAAGTTATGTCGTAGAGTCCTACAGTGATGTAGTCTCCTTAAAATAAATTCGTCTCATCCGAAAGTGTTAAGAGGTCACATTGAATGTATATTTTTCAAAATAAAATGACGACACCACGAATATAATCTAGCATAGGTTGTTGTGGCGAATTGAACCTATACATGAACGTTAGCGACAAAATACACGACAGAATGAAAGAGAAAGAAGAAACGAGCTCAAGGGAATCAGGTGAAAGGATCTATCTTCTTTTTGCTTTTTCTTGCTCTTTTGCCTTTCTTCCTTGCTCATGTTCTCATTCTTGTTCTATTCAAGATCAATGTGCTTCCCTGTACAGGAGCTTCTTCAGCATGTTCTCATTCATGTTCTACTCAAGATCAACGTGCTTCTCTTTATAGGAGCTTGGTGCTATAATGAAAAATTTTAAAATTTTAATTTTAATTATAATATATTATATTTTTTTTAATAAAAAATAAATTTAAAAATATTAATTATTTAAATAAATTTTTATTAATATTTTAAAATTTATTTTGACGTTCGATCATTGTTTTTTATAAAATTAAATTTATTATTTTAAATTTGATATTATTTGATATAATTAATTATTATTTTTAGCTACATGCAACGATACACACGTGGGCTTGAGCATGCAAGGCATGTGGTGCTTGAGTATGCAATGGCATTGGACATGCCATATGACATTCTCCAGCCACGGGGGCTTAGCATGTAAAAAAAATTGTGATAAATACGGATTAATCCACGTGAAAATAATTGATCCGCTATGAGTAATTAGGGTCGTAAATAAATTAAACGTTCGTGAACAAGTTTAGTGTTCAGCTTGATAAAAGTTTATTTATGTTCGTTCAATATACATAAGATCAATTAAACAAACAAGCTTGAACAACTCGTTAAACTAAACAAACAA
>JBBUKS010000113.1:9848620-9865101 GCA_038050645.1 Hedychium gardnerianum | reverse complement strand
TCCTCCAGACCTACTAGGGCTTTCAGAGTTGAGATCCTGCACACTGGATTAGTTCATCAGATAACAATAAGACTTAAATCCTTTGACAACTTCAAAACATAGGTTTGATTCTGGTGCTCCCTGCACCAACACAGTGGACTAGCATGTGTTAGTATTAGCTCTAAGAGCCAATTATGAGATGATTTGACTTATTGAGTTAATGATTATGGATTGATTTATTGGTTTAATGGTTAATCAATATGCTAAAATTCAACCTATTAAAGATGATTAATGAAGATTAATTATGCATTTAAAAAGAAAGATTATTGAGTTAGACTCAAATGAATCCAACTATTGGATTAAGTCCTATTCGAATTAGACTTATGGAGTAAATTCGGATTGATCAATGAGTTAGACTCATTGGGTGAAATCGAATTCACCAAGAAAAAGGAAATGTCAATTTTGAATTAATCATGATTAGACTCAACCAACTAAGGAGGATTAATGATGCTTATTAATAAAGGTTAATGGAGCATTGATGAAAAGAAGACTAAGAGGCAAAAATCTTTGGTATTCATTGGATGAATATAAAAAGTTTCAAAATGAGATTTTATATAGAATTTCGAAATTGACTTTTGCTCTCTTCTTCTTCTTCTTCTTTCTTGGTCGAAACTTCTTTTTGGTTGCTAGCACAACCTTAGGTGGTTTTCTTTTCCAAGTTTGTGAGTTCGTGAGATGGACAGAACGTGTTCGTGTGGATACCGAAAGAGGCGCGAACACTTGATCGTGCTGAGATCCAAAAAGAACCAAAGTTGCTGCCGGAAGAACGTAGCTCACACAACAAAGGTATAACTCTAATAATCCCTTAGTATCGCATGGATCTTCTGGAGGATCTTGATTTTATTCCGTTGCGCATGTATTGTGTTTTGCGCTCAAGATCCTAACATATACAAGAACACAATAAGAAAATAAATACAAAGACAAATAAAATCGAAAATGACTTTACAATGATAAACTTGCTTTGGATGCTTTCTTGTTGCTTGAAAATGTCTCTTGTTAATCTGGAAATGTACTATCACTTCGCCTCAAAATCTCCAAGAATCAGCTCCTTAAAACCTCTTCAAAATCACCTTTTAAAGGTTGCTGCTCGAATTGATTTCTATCTATCAGTCGACTGATTTTACTAATCAATCGACTGATCTAATGAATTTGACCATTGAAATCTACAAAACAGCTCTTTTGAGCTATTTGACCATATCAATCCATTGATTTCCTAGATCAATTGAATTTTTTTTGTTTCTGTTTTCTTCTAGATCAAATCAATTCGACTGATTGGGAAAATCAATTGATCTAATCGATTTGCTTCTAGATCATTATTAATTGACAAATTTTCCTAACTAGTCGAATCGATTCGAGGTTTCAACCCAAATAGGAGTTCTCTTGAGTATCAGTTGACCGATACTTCTGTATCAATCGACTGATCTCTGAATTTAGTCATTCTAATAATCAAATTTGCCTAAACTTCTCTACTAACCTTGCATCTGACCCAACTATCAGTTCGGGCTTCCACCTATCTCCAAGAATCTGATCCTCGACCTTTTTTGACTTTTCTCGTCTTGCATTCGGCCTTACAACCTGCAAGAACTTTCTGTTGTCTAGTATCCAGTTGACTTCAACCTACTTTTTTTGCTCAACATCCAATCTATCGTGACCTGTCGAGACTTTCGTTATTACTCAATATCCGGTCCTCTATGACTCACCTGAATTTTTCATCTCATGTCAAGTGTATGGTTCTTTATGAACTATTTAGACTTTCCTTCTCATGCCAAGTGTCCGGTCTTTTATGACCCACTTGGATTTTCCTTCTCATGCCAAGTGTCTGGTCCTCGACGACTCACTTGAACTTTTCTTTTTTATGTCAACTACCTGTTGAACTTTCAATCACCAAGTATCCAGTCAATTGTGATTCACTTAGATTTTTCGTCTCGACTAACTAATATATTGATCAAATATCGAAACTCCAACTTAAATCAACTCAAACTTAATCAATTTGATCAACTTTGACTAAAGATCGATTCTACCAATAACTTTCTTAAATGTTCATGTAATAATTTTTGTCAAAACTACACCATGATGCTCAAATAGTGAATCTGAGTGGATAAATACATTCAATGGAGCCTTTGAAATCCACGCGTGCTTTTAGAACTATCAAACTCCTTTAAAATGCTATTTAACAATTTTAGCCAAAATTACTATACATCTTTGTAATAGATAATTCGTGAAAAAAAATTCAGACTAATAAAATATAAAGGGTAGGATAATTGGTGAGACTAGAGTGAGATGAATAACAAATATCTAAAATTTAAAACATACTCAAATTCTCTTGTACAGATTACACTTTGGCATCAAGAGGCAACGGTGACACGAAGAGAAGTTGCGACTCCTTTGAGTAGCCATTCCCCTTGGTGCTTTGGACATCAAGAGGTAATATATAATGACATGGCGAGGAGTTGTGGCTCTTATTGTCAATCATCCTTTGGTGGTTTGGACATCAATAGGTATTGAGTAAGTTGTCTCCACGGATTAACGGAATTAATATTTATATGAATAATTATTTTAATAAATTTAGAAATTAATTTTTAATAAATATAAAATATCTCGTTAAATGTCTGACTTCTTTTATATAAAAAATCATTATATTAGAATAAATACTCTCGTGATTTATTTTCTTTTAAAAGTATAAAATCACCTTAACAGAATCGTTAAAATGACATTTTTACTTTTATGCTTCAATGTTGAACAAGTTACCTATCACTTCAAATAACACTCGAGAGCATTCTTTTCTCTCTCCTTTGTTCCAGCAGTAAATCACATTAGACAAGAAGGAAGGAGGCAGCGTGGGCTTATATATTCTTGCCTTTCTTTTCGTTCGTCATGGGTCCACAAAATATTCGATTTGGATTGGACTAGTAAATATGGGTGGTTCTTTGTGACTCAAGTCAAGTAAATATTATCAGTCCTCTCTTTTATTTTGTTAATGTGTTTCATCATTTAATTTACTTATTTTTGATCTTTTATTAGTTAAAAAAAATCTCCACCTTGAATGTTATCTTTAATTTTGACAAATGCTATCTTTAATTTTGACAAATCGGCTGAGGGCGTAGTGTAGATGATAAACATATAGAACTTAGTCTAATTGGGCAAGATTTGATCCCAGAATTTTATCGTCCGTAGAGTTTTTGCCATGTACTTGCTATCTATGTTCCTACTGAATTGCCTTCGTTAGATGTAGACCATTGGTAGGGGCATTAATGTGATGATTCACATTTTTTTTTGAATTTTGACAATTCAATTTGTCATTAGTCAAATTAGTTAAATACATTAATCAATTGTATCATGTTAGTCAAACATAATTTAACACATAATCGCCTATAAAATGATGACCTAGTGAACCAATTCAATGTTCATTAAATTAGTTGACTTGCACTCATGATTCATTTCCTAATTATATGTTGCACTGTAAAATATTTTCTTCCAATGAGATAAAAAATTTAAAATGTTGACTGTTGGATGAGAAATTGCTCGTGCTCCTGAATTTACTTTGATAGCCGATGAAAACTTTCTATGAGATCAGACTGATCATCTCTAGGACTTAGTCGGTTCTAAAAATTAAATATCTAAATTAAAAAAATAAATTAAATAAATTATCTCTTTAATATAATGGATCAATTCATTTAGTACCGTGCTACAAATGAACAACTCATTCATTCATATGAAAAGTTTAGCATTTAACTCGACAAATGTTTATTTATATTTATTCAATAATATAAAATATATGAAAATAAATAAGATTGAATAACAATGAATTCGACTCATTAGCGTTCATTAATTAATAAAACTCATAAATAATCTACTAACAAACTTATTTATTGACAAATTAAATCAATCTTTTAAAAAGGTAAATACGAAATAATTAAATGTGTTTTACTCTTTTAACTCTTTAAAAGTTTAGTTAGTTTATTCATCAAGTTAGTTCTTCACTAAATAGCTTGGCAATCACCTTGTTAACAAAACAACTCAACAGAAATAGGGCTAATTAAGCCGGCCAATTCATGCTCGGTTTGATGCTTATAATGACAAGGTCTTAGTTTGATATTCACTTCATTATCATTTAAAGCATTATTTCTAAAATGTATTTGTGGGTGTCAAGGAAGTAAACAAAGTTGCTTTCCAACACTACGTACCTTTCGGTGTTCTTCAGTTACTTGTGAAATGATGATATCATTGCTCACAATCTATCTTTTAGAGGTTTCTTCTGACAGATAGTTTTGAACCTTCATTCATTGGAGGTCATTTGGCTTCCAAGGGAGGTTGTTCTTCTTTCTTGTGTGTTCAAAGTGAAACTGAAACACTCAAATTAAGGAAGAACAGGTTTACTTTTTGTCCTTGTCCTCTGTGTTATCATCACAAAATGGCTCATTCTCCAACTTGAACTCTCTCTCTCTCTTTATAAATGATTGTATGCTTTGTTAATCATAAGCTAAAATTGTTATTCATCCTCCCTTTAGCTCATCCAACCATATATACTCCCGGTCCCAACATAAAAACCTTAATACTAATATAATTCAATTCAATATAAAAAAATAATAATTTATAAGAATGTCCATTAATAGAGATTTCATATGAAATAATCGCCTAAAACAACTCACCTTGTAAGAGATCATGACTTGACCTGCTTAATTTCCATGATCTTCAACCTTGGCTTCAATCTGAAAGATTAGTCATCAACTCTGATATTGAACGAGTTTCTCAAGAAGTGCAATTACTGCATTACCAAGTTTGACATACGGGTAGATTCTACGAATATACAAAGCACCAATGAAACAACAAGGAACAATCACTTGCTTTGTGGTTCTGCAGAAGTAGAGCTAATTAAATTACGAATGAGAATGCCCAACAAGACATTTGAAGGGTTTCTCTCAAATGAGAAGATGACAAAGGAATTAAAAGGAGATGGGATTGCAAATGCTGAGAAGTCGCACCAGCAAAGAGCAGTTGAAGGATATATTAGCATCTATTGAGTCTCTAGTTCAAGTATCCTCCAGCATTGCTAATTGCATCGAAATGAAATTTTAGTGTTTTTTTTTCTCTTCATTCAGTATTGCTAGACTTGTAATTGTCAAGAATGTTTGCGCTCTTTGTTAAATAATCTAAGGAAGAAATCCTTTAAATGTTGGGTTTGTGTATGTCATTGTTTAAAACTTAACAAGTGTGAATACCATTAATCAATGCAGTTTATTCATTTTTGATGGCTAATTTGTTGGAACTTATGATTTGTGAGCTTCTTGATGAATAGATAACCCTAAATAATGATTGATGTCTGTCGACGTGGTGGCTATTGGAGCAGAGGTGTAGTCCGACCTGCACAACATGGTTTGACCTGCTTGCACAAGAGTAAATGTCAAAGGGGGTTGGAAGTTATTTTCGGTTAGGTCTTTATGATGCATAGTTCACTAACTATGTAGTGGACAATATAAAGTATAGACGTTAGAAGTTCATTAGTCTCTAAATGACATAAGCATATGAGTATTTATAGCATAAAGTTGAGAATTATCTACAAAGATCATGATCAGAATCTCCAAAAAGTTAGGGACCGTTCAACCATTAATCATGGCTTAATGACCATTAATTATGACGAGCTACATTAATGTAATTGTTAGACCATTGTTGGTAAAAAAATAATGATCATGAAGGGATAGTTGTGGGGATCATAGGTCACGTCTGCTTGTGGCTAATAACCACGCAGGTAGTAGAACTTTTATTTAAATAAGACCTGGAGAAAGATCATAGAACTGAACCCCTCAACGCAGCTAATGACATTTACTTCTCGACCTCAGTATGAAAAATTGAGCTCGGAAAGGGAGAGTTAAGAGAAATTAGAGAGCTAAGCTTGGAGTGGAGAGCTTAGAAAACCAAGCTCAGAGGGGAGAGCTCAGAGAACTATGCTCGAAGTGGAAAACTCTTAGAACTGAGCTCTTCAACACAATTGACAATGTTTACTAATTTCTAGAAATGCCTACCTAATTTTGTTAGGACACGTCTGAGCTAGAAGGTTGCGCAGCGAAAACTTGAACAAATCGACAACACAACACAAATAAGGTTGTTCACCACCTCCTAAGGTGACTACGTTCAAGGTCTAGTTCTAACGAGTACTACTACTATCCTTCTCCTTCTCAGATATTTTTCATAGGTAGAGAAGTCTTTTACAAATCTGTTTTGCACAAGCAACACAAAAGAAAGATAGAAATAGAATAAGCAATGTAAGTAAAATGCATTACAACAATGAATCTTGCTTTTGATCAATGTTGGTTGCTTTGGAATGTCTCTTGTTGGTTTGGAAATGCACTAGCACTTCGTCCTCAAACCTCCAAGATCCAGCTTGTTCAAAATACATTAAAATCTTCTTTTATAAGTTTATTGTCCGGACTGATTTCCACTTAGCAGTCGACTGATCTTACCCATCAGTCGACTAATCATGACTAATTGAATCCCGCAGTCGAGTTCTGGACCTTCTATACACTGCTACAATGCCTCCATCAGTCGACTGATTACGATCAATTGAGTTGAACAAGCGAGTTCCTAACTAAATCTCCTATTTGCTACAGTAATAGTCGATCGTTATAGTTTGTCAATCGATTGATACTATAGCAAACCTTTAAAGTTACTATCCTAAAAATATCTCAAATCCCAATTTCGGGATTCAGAGTCCATTGGTCGAATGATACACTTCTATCGATCGACTAATACTCATGTTTCAGCTTTATCAAGACTGAATTCTCATATTGTCTAGTATCTAGTTGAACTCAACCGACTAAGACTTTTTTTGCTTAGCATTCACTCAACCTTGACCTGCTAAGACTTCTGGTTACCTAACATCTGATCAACCTTGACTTGTTGGGATTTCATCGTTGCTTGACATTCGATCAACCTTAACTTACTGGGACTTCCTCATTGCCTGACATCCGGTCAACCTTGACTTGTCAGGACTTCACGCCTCATGCCAACTCTCTGTTGGACTTCCGACCGCCAAGTGTCTAGTCACCCATGACCCACTTGGACTCTTGACTTGGCAACTCCCTATTAGACTTTCGATCACCACATATCCGATCAACCATGATCCACTTGGAACTTTTTGTCTCTTGTCAACTCTTTATTGGACTTTTAATCACCAAGTGTCTGATCAATCATGACCCACTTGGATTTTCCGTCTTGTGTCAACTCCCTATTGGACTTTCGATCACCAAGTGATTGGTCAACCTGATCCACTTGGACATTTCATATCATGTCAAGTATTCGATCAATCTTGACCTACTTAATTCTTTGCTTAACAAACTTAACATATTGATCTACTGTCAAATATCCAGTCAACCTTTACCTACTTGACGTCTTACTCGATCAACTAACATATTGATCAAATATCGAAACTCAACTCGAATTTGGTCAATTGTTGGTCAACCTTGACTAGAGGTCGACTGCGCCAAAATCGTGATCACTCGAATTTGGTTATCCCTTTAGCCTGAGGTCTTGGAACACATATCATATGCTGATTTGGAGTAGAACTATAACAGATAGATAATCATAAATAGTTACTGACTTGGGGCAAAATCGTTATCATTAAGTATCAACCATATAACAGATAGATAATCATAAATAGTCATGTATATTGATCGAGTTACTCGAGAAGTACAATAGCTACAATACCAACTTTAACATACGAGCAGATTCTACGCGTATAGAGAGCACCAATGAAACAACAAAGGATGATGAACACTACTTACTGCATGACTCGAAAGGATTGGAGCTGATTAACTTACAAATGACGATGCCCAAGAAGAGATTTGAAGGGTTTCTCTCAAATCAAAAGAAGATGAAGAAATTTAAGCATATGAGATTGGAAATGCTGAGAAGGCGCACCAGCAGGGAGCAGTTTAAGGATATATTAGTATCCGAGCAGTTTCTGTTCCAAGTATCTTCCAACATTGCTAACTGTATTGAAATGAAATTTAAAATTTTTTAAATTAATTTTTGAAAGAGTAAATTTAGTTTTTTTTGGATAAATTTATTTAGTTTTTGTTAGAAAAAAATATTAGAAAAAATTAATGTAAAAAGGGGGATTAGGATTGTATATATTAGTTGCATGAACAAATCAAGAGTTTTTTTTTTTTTCAATTTTCAAGGCAGTATTAGAATCAAATTCTTCCTAAACCCTAAATTTTATTCCCCCTTTAAATCATAAATTTTTGCTATCATTACCTCAAAATAAAAAAAATGGCATTGACCTCATTTCAAAGTTGTTGGTCTGCGGCGCAATTAGGAGTATAAAACAGACGAGCTAAATTTAACTATGTTCAAATTTTTTTATTGACTTATCAAGTTTATTCAAACTTGTATATTAAAAAATATAAGTTCAAGATGAACTTATCTATCTTGCAACACAAGAGAGTGAGTGAAAAGAACTTATTAATTAAAATTTAGATTGAAATTGACTGATCTAGCTCCGTCAATAAATTTTGGTCAAAATTTATTAATAATTTAGAGGTTTCTAAAATTTTAACATGGTCAAAATCAATAGAATGCAAGAAAATTATTAGTGTTGTCCTAGAGCAAATTAAAAATGCTTAATTTCAGATATGATACTGTACCAAAAGTAAAGAAGACTAATTTTTTAAATATTTTTTCTAAATTGATAAGGATTATGAATCAAGAGTTTTTGACTATGATGAAAATTAGGAATGTGAAAAGAATCTATTAGACTAAATCACTTGATATTTCATCTTTGGATCATCAAGGTGGTGATACTTTGACGAAATTAGTACCAATGTGGTAATATTTGTACGAAACTAATACTAAAGTGTTGATGCTTTGGCGAAATTAACACTAAAATGATGATATTTTGATCAAAACAATACTAAAGTGGTGATGCTTTGACCAAAACAGTATTAAGGTGGTGTTTGTTTTTCTTTTTTTCTTTTATTTATAATTAATTATTAAAAAGATAATTTTTTTTTACTTTTGTTCTTTTAATTTTATAATTTTTTATTAACCTTATTATATATTTTTAAAATTTTGATTAAAGCTCCGAGATTAAAAAATATAGATAAATTTAGAATATCATCATGAATTTCATAATGTAATTTTGTTTTTTTTAAAAAAAAATTGAGCTTTTTAAAGTCATCAATGACTTTTGTATGAAACTCTTTGATTAAATAATTAAGTTTTTATTTTTCTCTTGATCTGGCGGATTAAATTTGATTTGATATAGATAAGAAAAATTGATTCTAAGGTTGAAATGGAAGGGAAAGATATTTTGGAGAATTAGATGCATCCTTCGATAAAAACTAAAGTATGATGCATCTTCATATTGAATCCAATTCATCAAGGAGTCGACTCTTGGTTATATGAGATTCACAAAGGATTTCTTTGGAGATTTTGGAATGACATGACCAATATGTGCATACAAATATCATTTGCAAAAGGACTCAAAAAACTTGTGCAGTGACTTTCATCAATGGCTAATTCTCCATCACAAGTAGGAAAAGACTATGGGAGGGACTTCAAATTATAGGAGCTTACGTTGCGCTGCCATGGCAAAACATTGAGGACTTTGTAATGAACAATGGGTTGGAAGATCTCCCACAAGTTGACTGTACTTACACATGGTCTAATGGGTCTATTTTTTGCAAACTTGATAGAAGCATGGTTAACAAAGCATGGCTAGAGTAGGATATGAGAGGCATGACAGAGTTCCCCATCCCAGGGCACACGTCCGATCACACACTATATCTAGTTACAATTATGGGAGAAGGTGAATAAGTCAAAAAGCCTTCAAATTTTACAATATGTGGACTACACATGAGAACTACAACTCTTTAGTTGCAAGCAAATGGGAAAGCACAGAGAGCCAGGAATACAGGGGCACGACCAAATATAGGCTCAAGCAAAAGATGAAGCTTTTGAAATATGAGCTTAAGCAACTTAATGATGCAAGAGGATCTAAAGATTATTATTATTATATTTAATAATTATTATTATTTTGTAATTTTTGGGTTTTTTGGTATTTAAGATATTTTTGATAATTTTTATCTTTTTATATTTTTGGATTTTTGAGTCCGTTTAAAGATTTTATGATTATGAGTCTTTTTCCTTTTTATTAAGATTTCTTTCTTTTCTTTACAAGTTAGAATTATGGTCTATATATTAGGATTCCTTTATTTTCTTTGTGTCTTAGGGTTGGAGTCTATATAAATATATGTTTAGCTTTTTGAGGGATCACCCTCTGTTATTATATAAAATTTCCTTTTTTTTTGGAAAAACTTAGAGGATAGTGGTTTTCTCTTCTTGCCTTCTCCTCAAATCTTTCTTCTCGTTAGCCCGCAAGATAATCACTATCCTTCCCAACGTCAGTTGGTATCAGAGCTAGTAGGTTCTGATTGAGGAAGTCGAGTGTCATATCCAATGGGAGGTCGTCGTGGTCGTGGTCGCCGTAACAACAATATACATGTTTCAATTGAGGAAGTTAAGCACCATGAAAGACGGTTGAGGATTAAAGATTTACAAAGGCAAGTTGCAGATTTAACCCAACGTGTAGCGGCGGCGACGCAAAATCTTGAAGATCATAAGGTACATGGTCGAGAGGATCTACATGGAGACCTCAGATGTCGAGTTGATCTACTCAAATTTTTTGGTACGTCATAGACAAAGAATTTTGTTGATTGAATCAACAAAGTGGAGCGGTTCTTCGACTATGAGCAAGTTCCAGATTGGATGAAGGTGAAGCTAATTTCCATCAAGACTCAAGGGTCAAATATCGGCGTGGTGGGAGCACTTGTGGCACTCATGATACAGACAAGCAAAACCAAGATCAAGGATTGGGAGAAGAAGAATAAGAAGATGAAAGGTTAGTTTCTTCCCTTTAGTTACAGTTAAACTTCGTTCCAAGGATGATAGCTATGCCGCTCGAGATGACTTGGATGGATTCAAAGATGATTTAAAAGAGGAATTTGACCCAGAAGAAGTTGATGAACCTGACACGCTGCAAGTTATGGAAGATGCAATAATTGAAGAGGAATCTTGATCTCAAATTGAAGATGAGACTGAGGAGATTAATGATCCCATTTATGATGATAATGAGGTGAATGAAGTTAGTGACGACGTGTTGTAGATTTAAACACTGAGAATTCTCCCGATGGAGGTATCATTGGCAGAAGAGTTGAAGGGAAAGAGCTTTCATGTTTGAGTTCTGTTTAAAACAATAAGAAAAAGGTTCATCCTAATGTTATTACTTCAGATATCCCATTTATGGAAATTAGAATGCTAAATGAGTCTGTTCATAAGCCATTGGAGAAGTATGCACATTCAGAAAATTTGACTGATAAATGGAGAAACAATATATTCATTGACTCAAATGCGACATATTCAAGATTAGAACATGGAGGTTCTCAATCTGTTAATTCACCAACTGAGAAGCAACAATCAAAATACAAACTTACTTTTATCGACCTAAATATGGCCCTAGATTATGAGTTTGTTTATAGTTTTCCAAATACTGTGGAAGCATCAACTTCGCCATCCACGAGATCCACAACTGTTCTCAATTGAGCTGATTTGAGTGTGTCAAATATTTACTCAAAAGAATCGACCAACATAGTGCTACCTGGTTTTGTATCTCCTGATTTGAGAAATTCAAGGGAAAGGATTGCCGATTCATTGCATCATGATCTCAATATTTCTTATTTTTCTTCAGATCAAAGTTCTATACAAAGGAATAATGCTATTGACCATATGAATTACAAAGGTGTAGACAATGAATTTCTCACACCTAGCATCAGGAATCTTGAGAAATGTTGCAAAAACTTGGTTGAAAGTATTCCTAATGCCAATGAGATAGGAACTTAGCATAGTTCAGAGAGACTAATACTTGAAGAGTTTCATAAACATGGGAAATGACATACTTTTTCACTGTTGGACCAGCCTGATTGTTAGATCGTAAGAGACGAGAGAAGGGGGGTTGAATCTCATTCGTTTAAAACCTTTTCTTTTCATGTCAATCAAAGTAGCAGCGGAATAATAAAAGAAAACACGAAAGACACAATCTCCTTTTACTTGGTTCATAGCTCGACGACTACTACTCCAAGGCCCGCGACCTTCAATCGCTTTTGTTGGGCAATCACTAAAGTAGTTCTTCCGAAGAAGCAAGATTATACAAGTATGAGAGTTACAGTTTAATATGCAATTATGAAGTTGAATATACTGACAACAAGAGTATGACTTTTGCATAGGTTGTCGGGTAGCTTCTCGGTGTAGTAGTAACACAACTTGCACGCGCAGCAATAGCAGAGATGGATTGGAAAGTGTGATCGAATGAGAATTAGTTGTCTTTCGCTCGAAGCCTGAGGTCTTCTTTTATAGGTGATGTTCGGTCGACTGATCCTCGTTCCGTTGATTGAACCTTTCGGTCGACAGACCTCCTATCCGTCGACTGAACCCCACAACTTTCCTTCTTTGCTATGATCCAATCTATCTGATCTCGTAAATCACTCTTTTTCGGTCGACTGATCTAGCTGATCCGTCGATGAAACTCAAAACTCACTTTCCTTTGTGAATCGATCGGATCGCTGTCATTTCCTTTTATGGATCAGTCGACGAATAAAGCTGATCCGTCGACTGAACATGCTGTTAGCCTTATTTGCGAATTTTGATCTAATCTTTGCACCACGTGTTAGTGTGTGCACTTATGTGACAAGACACTCTTATATATTTGTGGATAATTATTTAATATAGGCAAGTATTTATCATTAATCATTTACTTTTCTATACATATATGATTAATGATAAAGTCCCACAGATTAATGGTTATATTAATATGAAAAATAGTCCTTGATTGGATAGATATCTAGAGGGGACATAGATATCTAGATCAACACTGGGTATGACTAGGGATGGATATCCAAGTTGTACTTGGGGGTGTCTTGAGTCTAGAGGTACATTGTGTTAGGTTTGCAAGGTTGCAAACAAAGTCCCACATTGAAAATACATGGGAAAGATCATGGGCTTATAAGAGAAAGATCTCTCCATTGGTATGAGGCCTTTTGGGTAGAGCCCAAGAGCAAAATCATCAGAGTCTAGGCCCAAAGTGGACAATATCATATAATTATGGAGATATCTAACCAAAGTGGACAATATCATATAATTATGGAGATATCTAAATTCCTTCGATCTTAACACAAACTTTAAACGTGCATAACTTTTAGCTCAGTTCAAGTCATGGGGTCCACGATCTATCAAATTAAAAATAAATTCAAGCTCTACAAGTTTGGTTCAGGGTATAACTCGAGAAAACCAAGTATAAGTGCTGAAAGCCTCGTTTTGGAAGAGCCCCGATGATTTAGGTGGTCCAATAGATTGGGAAGATATAAAAAGAATGAAGGGTCATCTTGTTTGGTCATCTTGGACTAGGGGATCCACCTTCTTCCCTGGAGGAGGGTTCTTTCCTTTCCAAGGAATCCTAGAGAACTATTTTCTCAACCGTTGCGACGATTCGTCCACCATCAAAGTTTGGAAACTCATTCGAAGACACTGACATTGATTGGATAAACATTCTCCTTTCTATATTTCTAGTTCAAAGTTGTAAAATGTTAATTTTTATATCTTTCAGTTGTTTCTCATTCTATATGGAGTAGTTCTCTGAATTTTAGGATTAGGAAGTAGCTACGATGTAATTGTTGATGTATGAACTAAGTATTTTTTTTAACTTTCTCTATTGCATGACATTTTATTCCTTGTTCCTGCTTTATTGTGTATGCTATAAATGTCATAGGATGTGGAGAGTTGATCACAAGTAGAGGAGATAATCTAGATGAACCGTGGAGCCCTAGTGACAGGAGTAGTCTATAAAAGTGGAGATTTTAGCATTATCACCTTAAATATAGACCGACTTGCCACGAGGGGACAACTATCACATTACTTAATGGGTTTACCCAAATTCAATACAAGGGAGTATAGAGAATAATCTAGATGAACTATGGAGTCGTAGTGGTCCCTCAAAGTGGACTTCTAGCATTATCACCTTGCAAAGAGGTATCGAGTTTAGGTAGACATGTTGACATAGTTTCAAAAGTTCATATCGGTAATTTGGGATAAGTCACCCTACATGTAAATAAATATAGAGGTAGGAAAGTGAATAATACTTAGAATATCAACAAAGATCATAGCGAAACTGAAGTCCTAGAATCGTTCCAACCAATTCAGATTTCTCACTCAACCATTCAATTGCTCTCAACCTCTCAATTGCTCTCTACTCTCACACACTCTCTCTTTCTGTGTCTTTCGTGAACTTGACTAACTTCGATTCTCTAGATAGCTTGCTTCACACACTCAATCAGTACTTAGTCAACTGTCTCGTGGGATTGATATTTTATTACTTGACGACGATCATGCATTTACAGAAATCGACAACATCAGGGTGTCACGTCAGCAACAGAAGAGGGCTATATAAAGGCCTCAAGGCAGAGCTTTGAAATTAACCAATTCACTTTCATTCTTTTCATCTCTGCTCGTGCTATTAGGCTCTCGTGCTTTCTGTGCTGTGTCATGTTGCAACATCGCGTTTTATTTCTGATCGACAACACCTAGAGTTACATTTCATTTTTTGTGTTGTCATATATGTTTTTATTTGTGCTTAATTTTTAGATTATTTTTCTTTAAGGTTTCTCCACCTTTCAAGAGGCTTTCTGGAAAAAAGAAATTAAGAAATAAGAATCACATTTTTATAATTGCTACGTGTGTCTATTTTTGGTTTAACTAATAAACTACTAAGTTAATTTTTATTTTCGATGTGCTTTCATTACTCTATTTTTAATCATTATTGAAAATATTAGTTTGTAAAATTTGTAACGCTATTCACCCCCCTCTAGCATCGAATTCAATCCTACAATTTGGCATCAGAGAGGGTTAGCATCAAGTAACTAGAAAAATTTAGTTAGGTGCATGTCTAGGCTAGGTAAGGAGTACCCTACCTAGTGCATATAGTCAAGTAAAACTATCTCTAAACTAGTTAAACTAAGGCGTTGTATTAAAGTTGATTTAGCGTTAGATTCTTAAGTTAGCTTGGTCTTAGGAAGTGATTGTTGTTTTGATCAAGAAGGCTCTTGTGCCTCGCCATTACTTGGAAGATAACTTAGGAAACTCTTGCTCAATTAGCCCAAAGCAAAACCTAAATCTAACATAGGGCGAACTTTGTGCTTTGAGTCAGAACAAATCAATTAAAAATAACTAACTCAATCCGAGCCTAACCCAAACCCAATCCAAGCCCTAACTACAACCAGCCCAAACACAAACCATACCAAATCCCTGTCCCAGACCTTAACTACAACTAGACCAAACACCAACCATACCAAATCCTTGTCCCAGACCTTAACTACAAGTTGAACAAATTTGTGTGCTATATTATTACTATGGTACTAACCCAAGGTTTGTAAGAATTTTGAAAAAATATCTTTGCAAGAAGGATTTAGCACAACTCGCTCATCCCTCTTCAATGACAACAATTTTGCCTATTGGAAGGGTAGGAAGGAATACTATCTCATGAATGAGATAGAAAATTATTTAATAGTGAAAGTAGGTTTTGAAATGACAATGGCGAACCAGTTAACTTCACCAACTGGTCAAGTGACACAAAAAGAAAAGATCAAGCCAATTCTAGAGCCACAACCACACTACAATGTGGGCTAACTTAGGAACAACTAAGTAAAGTTGGACCGTTTAGTAGTGCTAAGCAACTATGGGAAAAACTAATCGAGCTGCATGAAGGGTCAACTGACTAATGAACCACATAGAAGGATCTGTTGCTAAGTCAACTCCAAAATATCCAAATGAAAGAGGGTAAAACAATAAGTAAGCTTCATAGCCGCTTCAAAGAAATTCTAAATGACATCCATGCAATCGGTGAACAAGTCGACAACCACGACTTGATCAGGTATGCACTTAAGGCATTTCCAAAGACTACCTTGTGGGCATCAATGGTTGATTCTTATAAAATATCCAAGGACCTTTCACTTATAAAATTAGACTAATTCTTTTGTGATTTTGAACTTCATGAACAAACTAACCTTGATCAGAAAGAGAAGAATATAACTTTACTTGTAGGTAAAATCAAGTCAAAATCCAAACAAAAAGAAGAGATCAAATCAGAATCCGAGTCCGAATCAATAGTTGACGAAGATGATCTATCTTTGAAAGTCGCACACTTGGTTAAAAGGATGATCCAATAGAAGAAGTTTACCACGAGATTAGTAAAGAAGGAGAACTCGAAGAAAGATCAAGCCAATGCTCGTTTTGAATGCAACAAGAAAGGTCATTCTAAAACTAGCTGCCCACTTTTAAAGAAAAAGGAGAAAGAGCCTGAAAAGAGGAAGAAAAAGAAGAAGAATGCACTGAAAGCAACC
>JBBUKS010000113.1:9824644-9848520 GCA_038050645.1 Hedychium gardnerianum | reverse complement strand
GAGTTTTGTGGACTCATACTATATTGTATATGCAATTGTCACTAGTAAGTATCGTCCATATCTACGGGCATGTGTACTTCCGGGGTGTGACATTTCCAATACAATAAATCTCAAAATATACTCTGTTTAGTTCATTTATATGTACTTTCATATTCATATGTTGTACAACGTGACTCTTCAATAATAGATGAAAAGTTACGCACTTTGTACCAAATCAGTTCACCTGTTAATCTTAATGGCGGAGGTGTTCTTTCAATTCTATTGTTAATGAATTCTTCTTTATTCCTTCTGAAATTATAATTTGGGGTGAAAATTGTCTATGACAATCAAAATAACTCGGACTTTGATCTCTCCATACATATTAGACATCCTAAGATCTTAGTGGTACTCTATCCCGATAGCATACCATAAGCCAGAAAGTCATTTATGGTCCAAAGAAGAGCAACATTTATTACAAATATTTGATTAATATGAACATCATAGGTAGGAAAACCTTCATCCCATAGTTGTTTTAGCTCAACAATCAGTGGTTGCATATAAACATCTATTAACTTCTTTGGATTTTATGGGCCAGGCAGAACCAATGTTAAAAACATATAGGGTGTTTTCATACACATCTAGGTGGAAGATTATACGGAGTTAAGATAACTAACCAACAAGAATATATATTTTTTTGATTTTGCTAAATGGTGCACATCCATCAGCACATAAACCTAACTTAATGTTTTGAGTCTCATTCGCAAATTCAGGATATGTTCTATATTTTTTTTTTCCAAAACCTCTATATCTGATGGATGACACATTAGCCTCTTTTCTGTTTGATGATTTGTATGTCAAGTCATATGTTCAGTAGTGGCCTTTGATGCATAAAACCTTTGTAACCTAGGAGTTAAAGGCAAATAAAACAACTAAGTGTATGATTTACATCGTTGTTGACTCCTTCTGGTGATCTTATACCTAGTTTGATTACAAAATTTACAAATATTTGCATTTTCTTCATCTCCCTAATATAGCGTACAACCATCTTTGCAAACATTAATTCTTTCTACTGAAAGACCTAATTCTTTCACAAGTTTTTTCATCCTGTAAAAATCATTGGACATTTTGTGCTCATGCGGCAATACCTCTCCAATAACTTGAACAAAATCATTAAAATAATCTTCAGACACATTATGTTACAGTGAGAGATAATTTAGTGTAACTGTCACAACCATCTCACACAGGTTCATCATCACTCAATACTTCCTAAAATCAGAGATATGATTGATTATTCACATTTTCATCAACACCTGGTACTTCTACATCCTCCAACGGTGAAGCATAATTAGTAAACATTTGTTCAACTATTAGAATATAACTAGAACTTGCAGCACTCGATTCAGGAATAAAATTCTAGGGTTTGGGAATAAAATTCAGATCCGCTGCATTAATTATCATCCTTTGATATGAATTTAATTGATCATAATATCTCTTATCCACACTAACTGAGACTTGAATGTTTCATCCATAATCCTAATTAGATATGAATGGTTCACCATGATATGTCCAATTATAGTAATTCGGGTAAAACCAAATCTACAAATATGTTCTCGAACTTTATCAGACTCCAAAAATCTACCATTATGACATTTTCTGCATGGACACATTAACTTATTCTCATTCATAAACTAAACATTACTACTTGCAAAATCCAAAAATTGTTCCAACCCAATTATAAACTCATCAGTTAAACCCCGATGATCAGGTAAGTTCTTTTTATACATCCAACTCCTTTCTTCCTGTATTTTTCTTATTTCCAATTTATTAAAAAAAATTATAAAATACTAACTAATACACATAATATAATAAAAAAAATATGTCTAACATATAATATTGGAGATTATAAAAAAAATTTAAGGTGTAATTATATTAATAAAAAATGAATTATTGAAAAAAAATATATTATATTTTAAGTACACATATAATTTTTTTAATTAAGTTTTTGAGTTTCGACAATTAATCTTGAATAACTAGATATTCTTACTAGCTATTTGGCGACGGAAATTATTGTTCGTCTCATATAATCATATTGATCACTTGTAAACTGCCTCGTCATCAAGCTTAATCAATCCAATCTTTCTTTGTGTCAAGTTAATCTTGAATAGTTAAATAATCATACTCAAGTTTAATTAATCTCAAATTTGACGACGAAAAACAAATTCGTCGCCCAATAATAGATTTGTTTACGATTTGAAGACGAAATTGTTGTTCGTCTCGAAATCGTCATCCATGGTTCACTAAAAAATAATTATAAAATAATATGAAAAGCTTAAATTTTTTTTTGAATGTATTTATAAATTTTTAATTATTTAAAATTTATAGATTATTTAAAAAAAGTATTTTTGAAAAAAATATATTATTTTAAATTTAAATTCAATTTTTAATATATATTTTATAAAATTAAATTATTTTATAAATTTGTAAAAAAATTATTTTGCAACGAAACAATCTTCGTCGCCAAATTGGCGACGAACAGTATTTTCATCGCCAATTTGGCAACGAAACAAGCGACGAAAAAGTTTTTTGCCGTCAAATTGGCGACGAATAGTATATTCATCACCAAATTGGCGATTGGGGATGAAAATCATATTCGTCACAAATTTGCGATGAATTTAGCAATAAATTATTTTTTTGCGACAAATATAACGACGAATCGATTTTGGTTGCTAATAGTACAACTAAAATATTTTTGTCATAAATTTTGTCGCTAATTTGCGATGAAATTATTTGTTGTCGCTGAATTTATTGTAGATTTGTAACGAAATTTATTCGTCGCATAATTTCAACGCTAAAATTATGTTTCCTTGTAGTGGCAGGTGTATGCATATCCTAATAGCTGCTGGTTGTTTATGTGGAAAGAGATGTTGATTTCATAGCAACTGGTTGGTGATGCAAGCATTGTCTATTACTAGTTTGATAGATGCTATGGAAATCAAGTGCTACAATTATATTTCACTCAATTGTTTCAGACATGTTCAGACAAATTTGTTGAATTAAACGAGACAAATGTTACTAATATAGTAGAGCAGATTTAGATCATGCTAGGGATTAGAGATTGTATCAATTGGTTATGGAGCTCAAACAGTGATTACAATGTTAAAGTTGCTTATGAACTGCTATCTCATACTGGGATTTTAAATGAAAATTAGGAAAAGGTATGGTGTGCTATTAGACTGCTCAAAGGTAAAAAGTATCTATCTGGCTAATATTGCATAACAACAATATCAATATGAATGCTAGACTCATCCAAAGGGGTATGTTTCTCGAGGATAATTCATGAATTTAGCAGTATGGTACAGTGCCCTATTAATTGCGGTACCAAGTGGCTCTTTGAAGGTAAAAGATCGAAGAAAACTAAGTTTCAGTTGATGCCTTTTCTGAACAGTTTGCCATTGTTTGTAGATGGTGAGGAAATTAAAGATAGAATGTTCAGAGTTGAAGTGGCTTCAGACAAGATTATCAGATGAACTCAGTGAGGCAGTGACTGATTGGAGCTCCAACAAAAGCTTGACCTGACCTATTATGGATCGATCGCATGTTTTCACAATTCAGAGAAATTTTGAAGGGTTCATTCAGACTTTTAGAACCTCTATATCTCAAAGAGGTTAGCTAGCAGGACATGGTTTAACGTCTTACTCTAGTGAAAAACTAGTTGTGTTGTATTCTAACTTTTGAAACCCCTAGCTAGGGCCTAGGCGTGAAATCATAAATGCTAACAAATAAATGTGATGGCTTTTGTAAAATTCACCCTATGAGATAGGCTTTATTAATTTTGTGTGAGTTCTAGAACTTCAGTCCATATTCCATATTGATGGTGCAATCAACCCTTTAAAATTGGTTTAGATTATGATTTCAATGGTTTAGATAAAGAATTTACAAGTACTTAGACTCTTTATTGTATTTGATATGTGTGTGAACTCGGGCAAAACTTGAGCAAAACACATGATTGATGGCTTGATAACTAAAGATTCATGAAGTTCAGAGATGGATGACGTGTACATCTAAGGGACTATTGAAGAGGAGTATCAAAGTACTGTAAAGGTAGACTATGCAAATGAAAATGTGAAGGATATCAATTGAAGACTCCACGGGAGTTGAGTGACTTATACTCATGGGTGAGAGTATAACTCAACATAGATGGACTCAATTTTAGAATAGTCATAGTCAAATGTGATGTTATATTTTAGATGATTGTATTATAAGAAAAAAAATACATACACAATATTAAAAAGATAACATTTTTTATAAAAAAATATTTTTTTTAACGCTTTTAGTAAAAAATATTATTTATATATATATTTTTTATCAAAAACAATATTTCTTTAAATATTAATTATCTATTAATATTTCTTTAAATCAAAATAATATTTTTTAAAAATTATTATCTATGAACAACTATGAGAACGATTTTTTAAAAACACTGTCTATCAGATTTTTTATACCCTAAATCCTCCCAAAACTTCTCGCGTCCAAAACCCTTCGCCGAACCAAAAACCTCCGCCGCTCCCTCTCCGCTGAACATCTCCGCCCAACCTCTCTCCGCCAGCAGCGGCGCCACAGCAGATGCAGAGAGTCCTCTCGATCCTTCAACGCACGGTGGAGCATCAGTATTGACCCTTCTCTCCTCTCATGTCTTCTTCTGGCTCACTTCTCTGGGTCGTGTCGCCCAAATAATGGCCTTTCCTCAAGGGGAGGAGGAGGAGCTTCCGAAGAAGCAGCGGTCGCTCGACCGTGTCCTCCAGCCTGCAGGTCGCCGTGCTGCCTCCCACCTCCGAGCAGTTCATTTACGGGGTCGTGCTCCGCCAGGCGGTGTTGGTGGGCGAGGCGCGGCGGAGGACGCCACGGCCATCGAGGTCCCTACCGCTCCACTGCACAGGGACTTATTCGATGAGGCCTACGACTGCTGCGGCGAGGCGCAGGTCTGCGCCGAGTATGCTAAAATCTTCAATCTCGGTAATGTTCAGATTAAATACCCCAGATTGTAGAATTCAGAGGCAAACAAAGCATTTGACTAAATTCCAAAAGAAAAAAAAAGATTCTTTTAGGGAATCCAGATCTCCCTTTGCAAATTGTTCTTGAACATGTTGAGAATGCTCCTTTTGATGCAGTTTGATTGTTTTCAGGAACATTGCTCATGACTCCAAAGAGGAGAAAGGCTATCTGGGCAATCTAATTATGCCTTTCAACCTTTTCAATTTTGAAACTCCACAGCTTCAAAAACTGAATGCCAAACTCAAAAGCTTGCTCATTATCTACGTTTATTTTAGATGACTATAATCATTTTCTACCATCATCTAAATTTTGGTTCTTTTTTGCTTTGATGTTCAGTATGGTGCAGAAGAACTGATGAGCTTGTGGATGGTCCTAATGCCTCCCATATAACACCTTCTGCCCTGGATCAATGGCAGAAGCGTTTGGAAGATCTATTCAATGGTCGTCCCTATGATATGTATGATGCTGCTCTATCAGACACTGCATTAAAATACCCAGTAGACATTCAGGTAATTCAATTAAGCTACTGGCAAAGGTGCCATGTTGAGTTTTGAATTAGATTGCTTAAATTCTTGCTGATATAGCCATTCAAGGATATGATTGAAGGAATGAGAATGGATCTGAGGAAGTCAAGATACAATAGCTTTGATGAGTTCTATCTCTACTGTTACTATGTGGTTGGCACCGTGGGCCTAATGAGTGTTCCTGTAGTGGGAATTGCTCAAGATTCAAAAGCTTCAACCGAGAGTGTTTACAATGCAGCATTGGCTCTCGGTATTGCAAATCAGTTAACCAACATACTCAGGGATGTCGGAGAGGAGTAAGTTTCCCTTCCAATTGCAATCTCCTAAAGTTAACAGGGGCACTCTAGCTAATTCAATCACATACGTACCTTGTGTTCTTGCATTGTTTCAGCTTCAAAAAAGGTGCTTCTTCTAGCTAGTTCCATGTAACCATTATAAAATTATAAAATCTCTTTATATTTGATCTGGTTGAAGCTTATGAATGTAGCAATGTTTGTTTGTCAAAATCTCATTTCGAATTTGTTTCAGAATGACAACATACATTCTTTTTGTTTCATCATCTTATAATGCACATGGATAGTTGTGTACTACTAGAAGGGTTTATAGGCTTTAGATAAATGAATTACTATGATCTTGGAATTAAAACTTCTGGAGAATGAACATGATGATTAGATTATAAGTTGTTTGACTGTTTTGTTATTATTTCGGACTTGTGTTTGCATAATTGCAAATTGCCTACATCCACCACTAATTCTCCAAGTACCAGAAAAGAGAAATAAGGTGATTATGACTAGAAGTTACCCTCTTATTGGAATAGTTGCAACATCACAATAAGAGAAATGTCCAGCTCCAACTTAATGCTGAATTTTGGATATCATTCTTCATATTGGTTGCCTTCAAGCAAATTTTCATCCGTTATTTATTGAGGTGTTCTTTGCTTAATTAGGACCTTTGTTCTGTGTGCGTCTGTTCAGTTCTTGCATTCATTTTGTAAGGCATTTCTAGGGCTTCTAAGACCAGAATAATGATTAGTGATTTGGTGATATTCATTAGTTTGTCTATTCAACTATTTTCACTTTGTTAAGTTTTTATTGGTGCAATTGAGCCCATGTACTAAATACCAATCTCCTTTGACACCCTCATCGCAGCTTCTGAAGAATTTCTAGAACTTGTCAAAAGTGCTCTCCTGGTAGCTCTTGAAGGTAATGGTTCGTTGGAACTAAAGATTCTTCTTAGAACTTTACTGCATCTTCTATACTGATATAGCTGCATCTTGTCTTTTACTGATCTAGTCTCCTTTTTCTTCTACTCTTATGTTTTGCAGCTTTGGTACCAGGATCATTGTTTGGTCTGGTTACATTCAGCCACAAGATTGGCTTATATGATGTTCAAGGTCCAATAGCAGTCGTTAAAAACATTTTTATTCCACCTGATTTGGAGGACAAATTGCCTGTTGATCTTGAAGATGTCATGCCACTGCTTTCGTTTCTAGCTCCTGTATGGTTACCTTTGATAAAAACCAATTGTTAGCTCAGCTTATGTATCCCATAATCATTTTTTTTTAAGTAGGTAGAAACATGCAAGGAACGTATTACTGCAGCTCTTGAGACACTAAAGCCTACAACTTCCTAGGAGAGAACAATTGCTGCAAGGCAAGGGCATGATGATGGTGTGTTGCTAGGTGGCCGTGGGTTTGGGGTTAGCCATTACAGCTCTCATTGATTACCCAAGTTCAAAATATGGGAGCACATTTGCACTGGGTATGTATAACTGTAGAAGATTTTTCAGAGTTCCCTTATTTTTTTTTTCTATTTTCTACTGAATTAATTTCTAGAAAATCATTTCTTCTATGCTTGCATTTGTTAGTTATCTTATTTGTGGCATCTATCTTTCTAACAGCCAGGGAATTTGCATTCATGTCTGATCCTCTTGATTATGGAGATGGACAGTTAGATACAAGACATTATAGGGAACCGTATGCTAGCAAGAGGGAAGATGCTAACCTTGCTCTGCATTCATGTCGGTTCAGAAAGTAAGATATATTAAAACTAATATGCATGTCTAATATATAGGGGTTTTATTTTTATAGATTTAACATGGATCCAAAGTTTGTAGATTACGTTTATATATTTTCTGTTTAAATTATATGACACATTTTAAGTTCAATAATAAGAAGATTGATCAGTTGTACTTTTATGATATTTTAATTGGTGTTATTTATAAAGATTTAATTAAGTAATTCGCGGTGTAAATATAATAGACAATGATTTTGTAAATATAAAAAATAATGATTTTTATTTTTTACTAAAAAATTATATTTTAAAAAAGATAATATTTTTTTATGCGTTGCAAAAGTATTGTCTTTGAAAAAAATGACAACGTTTTTTAAGCATTGTAAAAGCATTGTTATTGTAAAAAATGATAATATTTTTTATACGTCATTTTTGAGTCGATTTTTAATAATAGTATTTTTAATAATATTTTTTTAATCATATAGACAATGTATAAAAATTATTGTTTTTTAATTTTTTTTTGTTGATAGTGTTGGTTTGAACTTTAAAACCTAAAGATATTTTGTTTGAGGTTTAAATCAATGGACTGATGTTGAAGTTAGTCAACTGATAGTGAGTCAACTGATTCCTATACCATTTGATTGATGCTATTGAGATCGATTCAAACAAAATCATAAATGGAAAGTGCAATAGGATTTAGATTGCAAACACCTGGAATGTAATAATCGATTGATTATTGCCAGCACAACATAATGGCTTGAAATGTTTGAATTCGAGAAGAGGCTATTTAAGGAGTTCGAGGGTTGTGAAATTGACATTCAACAAAGAAATACTCATGTTAAAATTCTATCCAATCATTAAGCTTGTAATCTTTCATAAGCCTTATAATCATCAAAAGATTTGTAGGAGGTTTTTTGCCATTGATGTTGCTGATAAGAAACTTCTCCTTATTTAGGAGTGATCCACTAAAAGATCAATAGGCCACGAACTAAGAGCCTTGGTGATGTAGGAGGATCTAAGAATTTTATTTTTTTAAAAAAATTATTTTTTTATATTTTTGAATTTTGAGTCCGTTTAGGATTTTTAAAATTTTGAGTTTGTTAAGATTTTTTCATTTTTTTTGCATCTTAGGGTTTTGAGTCTATTTAAACACTTGTTTACTTGATGTTAGAGTAAGTTTTTGGATGAATAATATTTTCTGTCGTGTCGTTTATTTTCCTTTTCTCTATTTCCTGATATTGTTCTGAATCAATAGGTTTTAAAATATTATTTCTAGCATTCGCAGTTGAATCAATGGGAACAATACTGCCCGTAAGATAATCGCTATCTTATCTAGTGTCAGTTGGTATCAGAGCTCTAGATCTCATGGATGGTCGTCATGGTCATGGTTGTAATCGTGACAGACAGGTTCCAGCTGAGGAAGCCTCGCATCGTAATTGTAGCACCCTAGAGGAGATGCTTGAAGATCTACAGAGACAAGTCATATAATTATTCCAACATCTAGCAGCATAGAATCTTAAAAGTCGTAAGATCCCTTATCTTAATTCTATTTTTACTTCTGAAAACTCTTATCACAATCACGAAAACTGTGGTCGAGAGGAACGATATAGAAATATCAGATTTCCAATTGATCTTCATGAGTTTTCTGATATATTGTGGATCAAGGAATTCTTTGATTGACTTGATGAGGAGAAAAGAGTTTTTATTTATAATGAAGATGTGGACGATAAAATTAAATAGTCGAAGATCCAATTTATGGCGATGATGAAGTAGATGAAGTTGGTGACGACATGTTGTAGGTTTCGAACATTGAGAATTTCCCCGATGGAGGCATCGTTGGCGGAAGAGTTGAAGGGAAAGAGCTTTCATGTTTAAGTTATGTTAAAAATGATAAGAAAGAGGAAATTTTGGATTATGGATTATCTGAGGATGCAATGTGTGTCATATCTGAGGATCAATTTGAATATCTTGAGAAACGGCGCCTCAAAGACTTGATCAAGAAGCACTCTGAGTTTATCGACTTCTACCCTATGATCACCCGAGCTCGATTTGAGGAGCTCAACATGGACTCATTCAGGAAGTGCTTGAGGGACGCAAAGATGGACAAGAGCAACGTCCACGATGTGGCGCTCGTCGACGGATCGACGAGGATTCCCAAAGTCCAACTATTTGTTAGGACCAAAAGAATTCACATATCTCTACAATGGTATGACATTGTCCATTTTAGGCTTAAGCTCTCATGAATTTATTTTTGAGCTATATCCAAATGACCTCATACCAATAGATATATCTTTCATCTTATAAACTCATGATCTTTTCTATGCATGTATTTTTAATGCGGAACTTTGATTGTATTCTCAACACTGTTACTAGATTTTGCCAATTTGATGACAGAGGATTTTCTTCCTAGGCTATCACCTAACACTACTCTAAACTCGAGGATGATTTTTTTTCAACCTGGGGCGACTGATGCAAGATGATCCGAAGATTTTATCTTTTTTTAGAGTTAATTTTTTTTTTGTATTTTTGGATTTTGAGTCCGTTTAGGATTTTTAGGATTTTTTTTCTTTTTGTTATATTTTCCCCCTTTTTTGTATCTTAGGATTTTGGGTCTATTTAAATAATTATTTAATTAATGTTTGAGTAAGTTTTTGGATGAATAATATTTTCAACTATATCGTTTATTTCTCTTTTCCCTATTTACGGGTATTCTTTTGAATCAATAAGTTTTAGAAGATTATTTCTGACATTTGCAGTCAAATCAATGAAAATAATACCGTTCGCAGGATAATCACTTTCTTGTCTAACATCACTTGTTGTCATTAAAGCATTAAAAAAAAATTATCATTATGTTATTCATTCTGCAGTAAGTAAAACTTACAACATATGAAATTGTCTGAAAAGCATGGTAAAGTTTGGTGATGTGGTTTAATCGAACATTGATGACATGCTTGAGAACTTAATGAAAATTTTATATTCTGAGCTTCAATAGTGATCCATGATATTATTGGTGCAATCATACCTGAATACGATGTTTTAATGTTTGATAAGTATTTAAGTTTAGGCAAAGAAATTGGACCTCACTTATGTGATAAGTGTGTAGGAAAAGTCCAAGGAAGTCGAGCGCTAGATTCTTGGCAAGGATAAATCCTTGTAGGTTGGACGATTGGATGCAATGCACGGATGTACAAGGAGGCCGAGGGTTGGATTCTTGGCAAGTAGAAGTCCTTGCAGGTCGAATGACTAGATGTAAAGCGCAAAAGTCAAAGGAGGTCAAGGGCAAGATTCTTGACAAAAGGTGGAAACCCAAGCAGATCACGGGATCAGATGCAAGGGTGGATGAAGACCCAGAGACGAGAAAGCTCCAAGCACTAACGTTTAGGGAACAGGAAGTTCATCTTGCATGAGGTACTTGAGAAACGATGGTAGAGAAGTTTAGACGAATTTGGGCCATTAGAATGGTTAAAATCAGGGTATTAGTTGATTGGTAGTATCTAGCAATCGATTGATACATCATAGACGTGAAGGTTGTTTTGTTTGAGGGATTAAGCGTGAAACCTTGAATAAGGGTTAAGCAATCGATTGTTGGTACACAACAATCGATTGTTAAACCCAAAATCCTAAACTCCGAATTAGGGTTTTGCCACATCCATCGATTGGTGATTTGCGTTGATCGATTGATGAGCTAAACTTCAAATTTGGGGTTTACACAATTATCTTAACAATCAATTGTTGTGATTGTAATAATCGATTTATAAACAATTTGGGACGAAAAGAATGAAAATTTAGAACAAACAGAATGCCTCCAAATCGATTGGGTAGTTCGACTATCAATCAATTGCTGAGATGAAGCAATCGATTGGTAGACAGGTAGGACAAGAATAAGCTTCCCAAATTGATTGGCTTGTTCAACTGGGCATTAACAATCGATTGATGACTCCAAGCAATTGATTGATATTCAAAATTCAGGATGATCTCAACTGTTGATCTGGAGTCAGTGATCGTTCAACGAATAGTCAGCGGTTAACAATCGATTGGTAACTGATAGCAATCGATTGATGGCGGCAAGGAGGTGCAGAAACAGCCCGATTCAAGTATGTTTAAAAGAGGCTTCTTCATTAATGGAATAGTAACTCTTATCTATTTGGTTGAAAAACATCTTCTTTTTGTTCATATTATTTTGCTGATAATGTTAAAATCATACATCGCAAGTGTCCTTGAAATTCTAATGATACTCAGTCGATAGACCCAGAGATGCTTTCTATTTTCAAGTTTCCTGATAAACCAATTGGTGCATCTATTTCTAAATGGTTAACTCAACAAGAATACCTTATTGCAAGAACATACATACTCCTAAACTATGATAAGGTCAAATCCTACATAAAGTGAGTTGACTTCTCTAATCAAACATTTATCCCGTTATGTTTGTTTGTTATTCCAATTGTTTTAAAATTACCTTCCATGACAGCTTGTACGAATAACAACTATAACTATAAAATCCATCAATGGGTGCAAGTGAAGCAGATGAAAAGTTAGAGACGAAATTTGCATTATAATTTCGAATCTATGTAGGTTAGAGAATTTTCCAGAATTTTTCGTCCATGTGTATTAATTCCCAACTAATTTATATCATAACTACATTTATAGGTGAAAGACCTAGAATATCAAATGTGCAAGATGAAATGATAATGAATCTTGCATCATGACCCCTCCGTAAAATAAAAGTGTATTCTAGTTACTATGTTAATGACTTCAAATTTCACGTGGCACAACAAGATTCACGCAAATTAACCTATAATTATGGTGTTTGCATTAAAGGATCTATCGACAACAATAATACTGAGTTTGATTACTATGGTAGACTTGACAAAATCATAGAGCTTGAATATCCTACATTATATATAAAAAGATGTATGTTATTCAAATGTTCATGGTATGATCCGACTCCAAGAATAGGTACCAAAATACATGCAAACTTCAATTTAGTTGAGGTTAATGCAAACAAAAGGTTCAATAAGTTTGAACTTTTCATTTTTGCGATACAAGCGAGTCAAGTTTTCTATCTTGAATACCCTACGAAGAGAAGAATATCTAGTGAATGGTTGGCTGTTTGTTGAATGAAGACTCGCTCGACCATAGAAATGTCGAACACTATCACTGCTCAAAATCATGATGCTTTTCAGAATGACGAAGTGAAGAGACATTCAGTTGATTCATAACTTTAATCCATATCTCAATTACTTGTAGATGTTAATTTCACTTATGAGGAGATAGATAATGGAGAGATCTCCAGTAGTGAGGAGCTTGTTGAACTAATAGAGTCTAGCGATGATGACTTAGAAATTATTAATGTTCATGATTCAGATTGTAATGATGATTAAATATTAACATTATTATTCATCAAATAAGTTATGGTTCCATCTTATTTTTTATAGATAACATCATGTTAGTAATAATATTATGATGTGTTGTAATGTTATTTTGCAAATATTATCATGTCATGACCAGACAGTTGCACCCTGTGGCCAGATTGTACTGAGGGTTGTTGAAGACTCATAAATATTTATATTATTAGTAATTCAAATTCATATATGACTTTATTTATAACATATTTCTCATACCTTAACTTTTTTATATGCAATTTTACTCCAGATGACTATCAGGTAGCGACATACATTAACAAAAAAAAAATTAAAGAATGAGTTTGTGTTGCTAGTACTACATGGAGGCATGTAGACCACAATATGAGGGATTTCTATTACAAAATTTTTTTGATAAGTAAATTGAATATGTTTGGTATTATATCATATATCTATCCTTTTTATACTAATTTGTCAACTTATTATTGTAGAAAAAATATACTTGGGAGGCAGGGCATGAGGCACAATTAAAAGCCACATAGAACACTTATTGTACAAAATTGTACAAAGATTTTCTATACAAGTTGAGAAAGAAGGGCACGAGGCAAGTGCATGTACCAGAAGAGATCTAGAATGTATGGACTTCCTGTAGGATTAAAAGAAGCGCTAGAGGGGGTGAATAGCGCTCGTCGCTATTTTACTTTTTTGGAAAACTCAAGAGATAACGCAGCGAAAATAAGATAGAACAGAAACAATGCTATAAGACAATTTCTTTTTTACTTGATTCACAGTCCGGTGACTGCTAGTCCAAGGCCCTCACTCACTGAGTGCTTTCGTTGGGGAATTTACTAATAGCACGAAGGTTTACAAAAGATACTGAATTGAAAATACAATTAAATTAACCAAGTATACCTATGACTTAGAGTAGAAGCTTAAGCGCAGTCGTCGAGGTTTTATCCTGTCCCAGGCGCCTCTATTCCTTCCAGCACCTCGGTCCCAGGCGCCTCGGTACCAGGCGCCTAGATCCCTTCCAAGCACCTAGATCACCTTGGTCCAAAAAACTTAAACCTGCATCACAGAGTTAGCACAGAAAACATAATAACAACATTTAGCACAAAAGAATCAGTTTAATTTGGACTGTCTAGTCTTGACTTTTGGGTTTCTAGTGAAACCCTGGGTCAGACCGACGCCTACTATTCTCTCTCAAGGAATGCATCCTCACCCACTCCTCTCCGAAGAGTTTACCTATCTGCCAAACATCCGGTCCTCCAAAACTGTTTGGACTTTTGCTCATCATCCGATCTTGACCTTCAGGACTTCCTGCTAGAAGTCCGATCCTCGACTCGTATAGACTTCTTCCTGGTGTCCTCGACCACCAGTATTTCCCGCCTAGTGTCCTCGACTCTTAAAACTTCTGCCCGATGTCCTCAATTTGTCAAGACTTCTGTCCATCCACTTTATTAGGACTTCTTTGCCCAATCCACTCGACCAGGACTTCTTTGCCTAGCCTCAACTAGAACTTTCCTACACACTTAGTCAAGCTCATTAGATAACAATTAACCTTAGCTTTGAACCTTTGACAACATCAAAATCAGGTTTGATTATCTGATGCTTCCTGCACCAACACTTCCACCTGGGCTGCAGAAATGTGGCAGTCAAATTCTGCAGCTGCTTGATCAAATAGAAATACAGAGTCCGCTGGCCCGAGGACCAGATCTGTGAAGCATACTTTCGGATCCCGATCTATTGTAGAGCATACCATCGATTTGGTGAGTTTAATTGAAAGTTATATAAGCAAATTTTAATTTATTATCGAACTTATATAAATTTGGTGCTACTTTTTTGTGTATGCAGGAACGTAGTTTAGAAAGACCTCCCACTTGTTGAGAGATATTTATCAAGACTCACAAGAAAAAGGATGAAACATTGTCGATACTCGATCCCGGGCCATAAACGTAAGAATATTAATTTTATTACATATAAAAGTTAACAGTAATTAGCTTTAGTAATTGTGTACTAGATATTAATCATATATTTTTCTTTACACAAAAGGAAATGACTAATAGAGTGGCATAGGTATCTCAACCACTAGTAGAGGGAGGAGAGTCACAGGCTCCTCCCTCTATTATGATGTTGTCGGTGGAAGGACAAAGAACTCCTCTCTCTACTACCTTAGCTCCTGGGCCAAAGTGACATATGATTATTTGATGACTCCTAGGGTCAGGGGTCATCCTAGTTCTTCTTCTACTTAGGTGTAGTCGTTAAGACAAGAAAATCAAGAACTGAGGAATTGACTGGCAATAGTGGAGCAAAGGTGGCCAATTGGGAGGCGAGTGATGATGCTCTTGGCCGAGATATGAGTAATCATAGCTCAATTTACCGCATCGCAGTATCGTTTTGAGTCACAGGAGATTCAAGATCCACGAGACTCTATTGAGTAGCTCATTATGAGGTTTGTTCAACTACAACTTAGCTTTTTTGTTTATCACTCATAAAACATGCAAAATATTTTTATTCGATTTTGATATTATAATCTGCTTATCTCTAATTGTATTATATTTTCTCGGGAAAAATTTGTCGGTATTGATATATTTTATATATCACCACCATCAGATATCCAAAATATGATTCAGGTATCTTTTTTTATTACATGTAAAATTAGTTATACATTCATTTTTTTAGTGTATTGTTCTCATTATTAATTTTTGAATCATTTTGTCTCGCATGATTCTGATAATAATCTATCGTATTTTACTTTCTGCAGAATTTGATAGTACTAGCTTATAGAATTGTATTTGAATATCTTCGTAGTGGATTATAGACATGGTTTGGATGTCTTTGAATTTGTATCTTTGTATTTGATTGTGATAGTTTATATGGATGTTTGTGATCAATGATTGTGTATCGTTATTGGATTTGGATTCATGTTTCGTTGATTGTGAATGCTTGTGAATCTTTGTATCACAATTTGTTCATGAATGTAATGAGTTTGTGAATGTATCATTGATTTGATTGATTGTGTATAGATTGGAATGAGTTTGTGAATCTATAGTTGATTGGATTAATTGTTTGTGTATGAATTGTGAATGTTTGTGTATAGTGTATCACCATCGTTTTGTGATGGTTTGTATTGATATGAAAAATGTAAACAGGGTAATTGCAAATTTGAAGAAGAAACTGTCAAATTTTCTGAAGATTAGCGAAGGAATTTACATAAATTCTGTCGTTAATTTCGTCGCTAAATATTATAACTAAAGCTTTGTTTACATTAGCTAATTAGCGACGGCATTGACATAAATTATGTCGCTAATTAGCGGAACTTCATATTTGTCGCTAATCTTAACCACGAAATTTATGTCTCCGTCATAGCTTTATTAACAACGGATTTTAATTGCGTAGCAGATTAGCAACGGAATTATAATTCCCGTCGCAGATTAGCGACGGAATTTAAATTCCGTCGCTAAAACCGTCTGCGACTCAATTTATTGCAACGAACATAATTTCGTCGTTATTCCATCGCTAGGTCCATTTATCAATGAAATAACAACGGAATTACTTGTCGCTAGAAGTGGTTTTTTATAGTGCTTGACCAATATCCTTTAAATATATTATTCAAATCAAACTATCAAAACTCTACCGATCGATTGCACCAACAATGATCTTTCCTCTATTAAATTCAAAGTATAACTTATGAACATAGTGAACCTACTCAGTCATTCCTGGTTCAACGCCACTTGGACAACAAGGATCAAATGAACATATCTTTCAAGGTTGCCATATAACTTAATGGAGTTTACTAAACAGATGTGGCGAAGCACTGTCAAGTTGAAGCATTAATTAGAACAGGCCAGAAGTTGTTCTTGTTCTATGTAAACCAATTCGCTTATCTTTTGGTTGGAATCCAGCATCTGCAATCTTGCACTGATCTTGTGCTACCTTCTGCAGCTAGCTTCCTTTCTGTTTTTTCTACTCTTATTGTAACTTGAACTCAGCTTTTGTAAGCCTGACAATAATATATCTGAAGTGAACTATCGTTCTCTTTCTATTTTGAAAAGAAGAAAATAATAATAATAATAATCATGCTTTGTGATTCCTACCTACTGTCTGTTGTTGTTCCTTGAAGTTAAAGCCAAATACAACCTCATCTACCATATTCCATCCAAAGGAACACTCATGGTGTTTGCCACTGTAACATTCTCAACTACGAACTGATAGACCCTCTTCCAACCAAGAACATGACAGTATCAGAGTGGATGATTCAACTGTTGGTGAAACCATCACCACTTACCCCAGAAACTTATGGTCAATTAAAAGAAAGTAAAATATCATCATCAACACAATTCTACCTTTCTAATCTCACCTAAAACTACCTGAAATATGTTTCAAATTTTTATTTGCAGAAGATAGAAGATTAGTATGTGAAAGTTGGAAGCTTTGTTGAGGTGAAATAGCTTTAGCTTTTGCTTGATTCCTCCGCTTGCATAGTGCGCAAGGGAGTCCCACCCAATTTCCCTACCTTGCCTTGCACTTCTCGCTCAACGCATTCAAAAGCATGCACATCTTCCTCGCAATCCACCTCCCATGCACTTCCATTCATGCACGTCATGGATTCCCTACTCTTCCTCTTCCTCCCTGTTCTCCTCTTTAACTGCGTACCGTACTCTGTCCATTGTCAGCAGCAGCAGCAGCAACTCTACCACAACGAGCGCAACGACCTGCTCCTCCTCCGCGACTCCTTGAGTTCAACTCGCAGCCTCCACGACAACTGGACCGGCCCGCCGTGCCATCGAGACCGGAGCCGGTGGTTCGGCATCGAGTGCTCCGACTTCAAGGTCGTCACCATCTCCCTTCCCGGGATCCAGCTCACCGGCTCGCTCCCTCCCACCACCCTCCAGAACGTGCTCCACCTCACCGCGCTCAACCTCAGCGGCAATGCCCTGCACGGCGCGCTCCCGACCCTCCACGGCCTGGTGCGCCTCCGTTCGGTGGCGCTTGCCGAAAACCGGTTCTCGGGTTCGATACCGGAGGAGTTCACCTCGTTGCTGGAGTTGGAGAGGCTGGAGTTGCAGGACAACGCGCTGAGCGGGGCGGTGCCGGCGCTGGCGCAGGGGAGTCTGGCGGCTTTGAATTTGTCCTACAATTTTCTGGAGGGGAGCATCCCGAGCAGTTTGGCGGCGAGGGGTTTTGACGCCTCTTCATTTGAGCATAATCCAGGGCTCTGTGGGAGACCGTTGGGCAAGCCCTGCCACGAGGGAACGGAAGCGCCGTCAATGCCGCCGGCGGTGACGAGTGGTGCTAGGCCTGCTACTTGGATGAATTCACCTTCGGGAAGGAATAAGGAGGTAGGGAGTTGGGTTCTTGTGTTGGTGGCGGCGGGGGCGGCGGGGCTTGCCTTCGCGGTGGTGTTTTGCCTCATGAGCTACTCCAACTCCAGGCGGCACACCGCTGACAAAGCCAAGGCCAAGGCCGAAGCGGATGGCCCAGGTATGGCATTTGTACGGGCGCTTCAAATTTATCCAAAATTCCATTCTGGCCCTCTGAAACCTATCCATTTTTTCCAAATTATCCTCTAAAATCTCAATATTACGAAAATATCCGAAACTTTGTACTTTGCTAGGACCATGATTAAAGTTTTCAGTATTTGAAGTGTATTTTTGCAATTATTAATTCTTCTAAATTTAAATTTAACTAGTTAATTAGTTATTTGACAACATAATAATTCATCGTATAACTAAAGATTCATCTCAGAGATAATAACTGTACAACAAGCGAAGAAGAAAATTACAGATCTCTCTTTTTCGAAAATCGACAAGGCAACCTTCAACCTTGACGATCTCCTACGATCCCGTGCCATGCTGATCGGAAAAGGCAAGATTGGCAACACATACAAGGTGACATTGGACTCCAATGAAGTTGTTGTTGTGAAGAGGCTCGAGAGCATGCTAGCTTTGACGAAGAAGGAACTCCATAAGCAAATGGAGCTCCTTGGAAAACTAAGACATGAAAACCTTGTTGATATCATTGCCTTCCATTTCTCCAAGGATGAAAAGCTCATCATTTACGAATACATCGCCGGCGACAGCCTATTCCATCTTCTTCATGGTAAAATTAACTATGCCGCTGTTGAAAATTCTAGCCATTAATCCTTCTTCTTATAAAAGCTATGCTCTGTTTGCATGCTAGAAAACAGAGGAGAAGCAAGAGTGCCCTTGAAATGGTCAGCACGCCTAAACATTGTGAAAGGAATCGCTCAAGGCTTAGCCTTTCTCCACCATTGCAGGCCGATACGCGATAAGGTTCCTCATGCCAACTTAAAGTCCTCTAATATCATCATCCCCTCTCATCTCCACCACCAGCCCAAGCTCACAGAATATGGCTTCCACTCTGTCCTCCCTCCAAGCCTTACTAACAGATTATCCATTGCCAAGGTGCCGGAGTACCTACATGGTAGAAAACTTACGCCGAATGCCGACGTCTACTGCTTTGGCTTACTTGTTTTGGAGATTGTGACTGGGCAAGTTCCCAGTGAAGGGGAAGAGGACTTGCCTAAGTGGGTGAAGCTAATCGTGAACAACAATTGGTCAAGTGACCTATTGGATTTGGAGATAGTGGCAGAGACAGAGAGGCATCAGGAGATGTTGAAGCTTACACAAATTGCATTAGCCTGCACAGAGGTGGAACCAGAGCAACGACCTGTGATGACTGATGTGGTAAAGAGGATTGAGGAGATCATCGTTACGAGTAGTGGAAGGTGATTTTGAGATAAACAACTTTAGAATGATAAATTGTTCGAGATGCATTTTGTGAATTTGAAATGTATTGCAAAGTGTAGATTTAATTTGATTGTACAATTTCAATAGAGACTTTTCTTAGGTAGTCACTACAATTTGAATCCTCCATTAGCCCACAAGCCCTATGATTTTGAGTGAGGGTTATCCATGCACTAGTCATTGTCTGGGCTAGTAAACTAGCCCCCGTGATTTATCTCCTCCGTGTTGATCTTGGGACGGGCTGACGGGGGCGCGGGAGGCGAGCGTTTCACCTTTTGCCACCTTGAGTGAGGGTTATTCTCTTCAACAAAAACAATGAGTGAGGGTTATTCTATGTGAAAGTGGTAGATAGAACATTTTGAAATCACATCCTTGTCATTCTCATTTAAATTTGACTCTAAACCTCATTGTGTTTTATTTTTAAACAAATGGAAACAACTACAATAAGGGGATATATTGGGTTTCCATCAAGGTTGGTTCTAATAAGGTCTATTTAAGGTATTCCTTTGTTATACTAGTAGGGTCTCACTCCATCAAATATGGTTAATACTATTGGTACAACTATACTTTTTAGTGGATGGATTTGCAAATTATTTTGATATATTTAGTAAAGGTTTTAATTTAGATTTAGTTATATTTTTGATGTGTGCATCTAGTGCATAGGGGCTTAGTAGAGTGCACATGAGGTTAGAGAGCTTAGTGACTCAATACAATTGAGTTATTTTGGATGGATTATGCTCAATGGTTCAAAGATACATAACAAGGTGAACTTAGAGGCAAGACAAAGAATGACATGGAACAAATATGGAGAGATTGGTGCATTCAAGAGTCTGAAGATTTAAAAAGGTGGCATCTAAGATGAAAAGCATGGAGTAGTTACTAGTTCAATGGCTTGACAACATGTAATGAGGTAAGCTCAATATGTGGGTGGAGAAGAATGGGATGTTGGAGCAAGCTTGGAGAGATTGATGCATTTGAGGTATCAAGGGTTTAAGTTGAGGTGAACTCTCGGACATTCTAATAGGAGGTGAATTCGATAGGTGGCGGTGAAGGATGACATATTGGAGTAAGCGTAGAATGCTTTATGCATTTGAGTGATTGAGAACCTAACATGAGGTGAACTTGAGAGCAATAAAGTGCATTAACAACGTTGAAAACTTAGAGGCAAGAAAATCATAAGAGACTGAAATGTGATATTGGGTTTTCATATCTTTGGGTAGGAAAATAGTGGGATGGTGAGAACAGCTATAATAGGATAGACTAGTAACATTTGAGCTCAATCCTATAACTTTGTGTAGGCTTACCGCGAGGTAAGCCAAGTGAAGAAGGGATCTCTAAACAAATTTAGTTGACTAGAGGTGAGCCATAGTTAATTGAAGATTTAATCAATTTCTGAGTCGATTAAATGCAAAGGTTCAAAGAATAAAATATTTCTATTCAAGCTACAATTAAAATTGAGTCTAGTTAATTAAAGGCATGAGCACTCAACTGGATGGAATTTTCAATCAACTGCTCAATTTGCTGTTGGATGCACAATGACTACTTTTGACCTTTTAGTCAACTAGAGGATGGTCTAATTAATTAGGGACAAGAAAAATAGAGTTGTTGAGGTAACATCTATAAAATCTCCAAAAAAAAAGACAAAAAAAATTGAGTTGCAAGAGGTTTCTTGAACATATTCCTAAAAGCCTCTATTGTTCTACTAGCAATGCTCAAAGGTCTTCAAGAGCTTTGACGAGATTGAAGGCATCAACTCAAGTTCCTTAGTAATCTCTCTTGAACTTTATTTTATTTTATGGGCTTACAAGAGGTTTACTCTAATACCTCTTGCAAATGAATGATTTAGTGGAATTGTTGGCATAAAATTGCATAGGCCTTGAAGGAGTAAAGTCTTTAAACATAGAATTGAATTGCATGACTAAAGGGGGTGAATAATTGATAACTTGCAAATTAAAATTTAACTTCACCTGTAAGTGCAAGGCTAGAACAAATATTAGGCTTTCAAATATACTTGTGTTTGTCAGAGAAAGCCTCATATAGATAGTTGCTTCTATGATACAAGGTAAGCAATGAAAAAGCTCAGAAGACAGTAACAACTATGCTTTTCACTCTACAAATAATGTAATAAACACAGGAGAAGAAGTAATTTTAAAAAATTGAAAACCTTACAAGAGTATAAGCTCAGAAAGAAATCTTCAGACAACCAAACAACATCCTTCAATCCTCTAAAATGACACAGGTAGCTGCTGCGAGCCAACGATCATAAGTTTAGTCTCCTGGGCCAGTTCTCTAGTCAACTAAACTCTATGTAGACAACTAAAATCTTATCCATTTTATTGAAGCTTAAACAAAAATATTCTATTTTTGAATAGAGAGTTTAAAACCAACTTATGAGTTGACTCAACCCTCCAACTAAATCTACTTGCAGATCTTGACTTCACTCAATATCGAGCTCAAATGTCTACTACAGCCCAAAACTCATTGTTCCTTGGTAATACAAGCCATTAAGTATACGCTATCCAAAAAATAGAACCAAGATTATAGTCTCTTGTAATCTCTCACAATTTATATTTCTTCAAGTCTTCATTTTTGTTGATGCTTCTTACCCTTGAGTCCATCTCACTACACCTTTGACCCCTCAAATGCACCATGCCCTTAAAGCTTTCTCTATTAATTTCATCCTTCACCTTGCATTTTATTATTCACTTGATTGTTGCCTATAAGCCATCAAACAACAATCTACCCCTTTGAGTTTTGGACTTTCTTACTTGATGATGAGAAACCTATCAAGCTTTTGACTTTGGCCTTTTAGTCTTCTAATTTGACCCAATCGAGTTACGAAAAACCTACCAAGCTCCTAATTGACCTTAACCTCATGGTCTTTCAATCTTGCAACCCAATCTCATTAAGTTATGAGGTTTGCAACCTTCTAAAATCCTTATGGAACTCGACCATCAAACTCCCAGGCCATTATAAGATTTTTGAAATCCATGCTCAATCTGTTTAGCACTTGCATACTATCAAAATTACAAAATAAACCTGACTAAACTCTTTGACAACCACGTTAAAATAACTATATTGAATTCAATCACGAGTATGATTATACCAACACGAACCACGTAAACTAAATGTGTTGGCGTTGGTGTTGGTGTTGTTATTTTTGTTTGTATTCTTATATTTCCAGTGAGTGTATACTTGACATGAATAATTCTACACATACGAGCACCTCATGTGGTACTAACTATATAACTGGATTTGTATCTTGTAAGAAAGTTTTAATTTATTTTGTTGGCTCCATTCATTCACCACTTTCCTTTATTGGGGCTTAACTTGTATTCCAATTGCTATTTGTTCCTGGCAAAATCGGTAAAAGGTGAAATCTATCACCCTGACGGCCCCCCACGATTGCCTCACACTATTGAAAGAGAATAAATCAGGAAATCGAAATGGGCCCCATGTAAGAGGGTATATCCATAGCTTTTGCCGCAATCCGACTCTTGCTTGAATTTGATAAATTTTTCACATGATAACCAACTTGATCATGCCCTGGGGGCCTATTTGTTCCGACAAATGATGTTAGAGTAGGTTGCTCACACGCAACAAATTAACTTCTTAGATCAATGATCGAATTTCAATTTACAAGTCTAGAGTATGTTATAAAATATTTTAAAGTTTTAAAGATGACAATAAGGCTTACTTTGAACTTATATTGATGTAGCTATTGCAATTTTAGAGGGTTAAGAGACTTCAAAAGATAATGAATGAAATATTCTCAAGAGAGAAAAAAAAAACAAAGATGTGAGATTTGTGTTGGTGAAATCGTGCTCTAAGTGGTTGTGTTCGATAAAAGTGTTTGATGTGTTGAACAAAGTGTTTAAATTAGATTTCTGTGTTTTTAAGTCGTGTTCATCATATTTATAAAGATTTAGCAAGGCCATAAAAGTGTTTGATGTGTGGAACAAAGTGTTTAAATTAGATTTCTATGTCTTTAACTTGTGTTCATCATATTTATAAAGATTTAGCAAGGCTCTAAGTGGTTGTGCTCGAAAGCCTAGTATGACAGTGAAGGAGCCCTGGTAGCCCTGGCCCAGGGCCGGTTCTGTAGCAGAGAAGGATGTAGAAGAGGAATTAAGTACGTGGTGGGCTCTCTAATAAGTCGATGCATTATGGATGGTGCAA
>JBBUKS010000113.1:9798763-9813424 GCA_038050645.1 Hedychium gardnerianum | reverse complement strand
CTTGGGCTAGGTGTGACGTAGTCAGCCTAGTGGGGACAGACACAATAGACCATGTCCTGAACTAAGTGGGTATAAGATGAGTGAAAGGAACGAGACACGACTCACTATAGCTACTAAAAGGGTTCAGAACTAGTTTTGTGATCAATTGTGATTTTTTTGTCAATTAAGGGTCATGATGTACTACTAGGTGTCACTCATGATCGATCCATAATTAAATAATTAATTATGGACGACCAAGATAAATCGGGAATTTATTGGGTCACACGCACTATGAGTATCTAAAAGACATAAAATAAGTTTGAAAATTTGATTCTCATATCAATAGATATAATGTTTGGTTAGACCAAACAAAGAACAAATATAAAATATATTTTGTTGGAATGGAAGTGCGGTTGGGCCACATCTCTTATTGAAGAGTTAAATCCTATTTGGTTTAGTCATGAACCAACTTAGTTTAGTTGTGAACCAAATCAAGATGTTAATGGGCTAAAATTTGGTTAAGGAATCTCCTCCCTCTCCTCTTTTTGGCCGGCCACACCCCAAAAGGGTTCTTCCCTTTTTGTTGTCGAAAATCACAAGGAAGGAGACTCTTCTTCCTTTGTGCTTCCTTCTCTTGGAGCACATCTCCTCCACGCTTGGCTAGTACCGATCGAAGGCGAGACTTGTTGCTAAAGGAGTTATCTTGAAGAGCTCGACGTGGATATGAATAGAGGTGAGATTTGACAACGTCGCTCTAGTTGATATCCTTTTCTTTACGCATCATCTGTAAGGTATACCTAGAGTAAATGTTATTCTTAAAAGTTTTATTTTATCGATTATATCTGCATGAGATGTATCCTTGTATGCGTGTGGTGTGTGTGATGTAATAATTAGTTTTTATTATTACTGTTTAATGTCTTCCGTTGTGCATGTTTTGTGAAACGTGTTAAGCACACACCGCATCGGGCTACCCAACAGTTTGTGCTAACTCTATTTTATAGGAACTTGAGTTCAATTGACTTGAAGGTTAGTTTAGTCGATCGAACGGTTTGAGCAACCAAACAGTGGGTCTGGTTGATTAGATACTAACGTGGCACAACAAATCTGAGTTAGTTCAAAAAGCTGACATAATTATTAACGTAGGCTGTGACATGGTCTGGATAAGTATCAGGATGCTGATGTGGCACGGATAAAAATTGATGTGATGATGTGTGGCATCTAAGGTGTCAAGGATAAAGCTTTAGATGATCTGACGTGGCAAGCGATAGACTTCAGGATGCTGATGTGGCAAGTGCACAGTTAGAGATAAGCACTAAAGTGTTAACATGATCAGATGACATGGCTAAAGATAAGCATCAGGGTACTAATATGTCAAAAGATAAGTTGTGAACTGTTGATGTGGACAGGATTCGATCCATCGAACCTATACATCAATTGACAAAAAAGTGGATCTAGATTAGGTCGATCGAGGATAAGACCGTTGATCAGTCGACCGAACAACTTCTATTAAAAGGACTTCAAACAGAGGCTTCATCATAAACTACCTTCAAGCATACTCTCTATTCAAGCAGTCTCGACATTTCTACGCTCCATCGATCTCTGACAACCCTCCAAGCCTCAAATTCTTTAACGTTGTTGGTATTATTTTAAGTTTTTTCTTATTCTATTCTTTACTGCATTTCATTGTTAAGAGAAGAAGTAGTGTGTTACTGTGTTCTCATTCTTTGTAAGATGCTCCTTTGCCTTCGAAAGAGTTTTTCAGAAAGAGAAGAATAGAGATTGTTATTCGTAAGCGATCCAAGGGATCACAGACCTTGAAGTAGCAGTCCATGCCAAGTAAATGAAACTTGTGTTATTGTTGTGTTTATTTGTGATTTCCACTGCATTTTAAGTTTTCAAAGAAAAGAGACGAGCTTTTACAAATGACAAGTGAAGCGATATTTACCTCCCCCCTCCCTCTATCACTCTCTTTTAATCCTACAATTGGTATCAGAGCAAGGTCACTCTGAATTAACTTTACCGTTCGAGTTTTCATTTTTTTTCTCATTTCTCTTCTTTTTCAAACTCTCGTATAAATTTTCTATTTGCTTTTGTTGCTCCACTTACCCAAGATCTCAAAAAGTCTTGGAGATCTCTCTGTCTTAATTTTCAGCAAGAAGTCGTAATGACCCATCAAGAGGGATACAACACTGTTTGTCCTCCCCTATTCAGTGGCGATGACTTCGACTATTGGAAGGGAAGAATGGCTCCAAACATCCAGTCAATCTTGACTTACTTGCTTTGACTCTACACTAACTTGGTCAACCTTGATTAGACTCTCTTTAAATATATTTGTCAAATAAACATCAAAACTTTATAGACTGATTGCACCAACAAGGAACACATGATGTATTTTTCATGCAACCAATAGAGACATTATCAAAATCAATGTCCAAGGGAGAGGTACCAAAATAAGGACATGAGAGGAAGATCTAACCCAGAGGGAGCTTATTAGGCAAAACCCAATGTATCATAATTTAATGAAATTCCTTTATTTCATGATAAGAAGTATGTTAGAGTAAATTATTATGATTTAAGTGCTCGCTATCATGAAGTTAGGAAATACGATAAATCTAAGAAAAAATTTAGATTGTCTCATGATAGACCTACTTTACCCAAGGATAGGTACACAAAAATCTAGACAAGAATCTTAAAAATGGTAGACACATGCCTGGAAAGAGAAATGATCAAGCTAGACATGTAAAATCAAGAATTGATGATTTAGAGATGGAAAATCAAGTCTTGAGGTCAAAATTTAATCAATTGGAGAAAATCCTTAGAAAAATGGCAAACGAGGTTAGTGGGTCTGAGAAAAAAATTAGGGTTAGTTAGGCAAGAACTACCAAAGGATAAGAAAAGTTTGGAATACAAATTAAGCCTAAGGATAGTGCGGCAACATATCATAGAGTTTCATTTAACAATGAAACAAACCCTAGGTCTAGTAATGGAGTCAATGTTGCAAGGAAAGTAATCCCTAGTATTGACTTTGATGAAACCACAATGACTAAGGCTTCTAAGAAACCTAGAAAAGTTATTAGGAAGGTATCTAGGGAGGTTATCACTAGTAAGTACCTAGTACACCTAAGAAGTTCTAATAAGTATTGAATTTATAAGACTGTGATCCCTTCACACTAGATGGATATAGCGTGTGCCAACCTAGATTGAAAAGGTACTTAACCCAACCATGATAAAATTGGTATTTTAGGATATTTTTGGAGTATTGCGATATCTTGAGAATGAAATTTAAAATTTTATTTTAGAGGATTTTAGTGTGTTCTAATAAAATTTTGAGTTATTAAGTTGATCAAAATTGGCACGGTAGGATATAATCTAAATTATGCTAAGTTTGGGATTTTGGCACACTCGAGGGAGTTTGTCCAGTTGTGTCAAATTTTATATTTGGCATAATATTAGATGATGACACTTAGATTGGAGATCTAGGTATTTTTATAATATGCTATTTATGTTCAACATGTTTATGTGTCGATACATACCATGATGACATCATGCCACACATGATTGTATATTTATTAGATCTTACCATGTTAGTCATTTTTTAAAAAAAATTGATATGTGGAATTGATAATGTCATGTTATGATATACATGTATCATTCAATGTGATTAATTTCTTTTAAAAATTATGTATTTGATATATGTCATGTTCATTTACATGCATTGATTTAATTCCTTGCAATTAAGGACAAATGTCATTGTTTGACACCGTAGGTAGAATGGTCAAATTAGATATGCCTAGATAGATATGCATGATCCCTTAATTTAGGGAAGAACTTTTTTACATCTCACAAGAATTATAAGATAATATGTGTGTATTGAGATATATTAGATACAAGTGAGATATTAGGATGATGAGCAAAGTTCAAAGTGTTGATTTGGTGCATCTAAATGAGCTAAGTTTCATCAAATCACATGGAGTTTATGTTGACTAATCATCGAGAAAGTTAGCTCGTAGATTATGATTGAAAATTAATTTTAAAAATATTTTTAAATTATTTTAAAAAATCTTGGTAACTTTATTTGTTAATAGAAATCACCATTGATTAGGTTAATACAAAATTATAGTGAAATATTGAAGGTTTCAATCGTTTTTAATTTTGTGTCATTCTTTGAAAATAAGAGGTACTTTTATAGAAAAATATTTTTTTCTTAATAGTATTTGACATAAGTAATGTCTGTATAAATTTTCATAATTTTTTAAAAATTAGAAAATTACTTAATACATTTCTATATTTTGGCCTTAAAATTGTAAGTTAATAGTCGATTGTTTTAGAAGAATAGTTGATTGCTTGGTTATCAGTCAATTGATGAAGCCTAACAGTTGACTGGTAGGATTCTGACTGAAATAGGGTTGTTCAATCACTTATACTTGCTCTTAGGTATTTTAACTATCCTTAACCCTCTAGCAGACTTGGATAAGTATTGAAAGAGAACTTTCTAAGTGAAAATGAGATTGAGATGTTAAAAGAAGTAGTACAAGGAATTAAGGGGAGGTCAAAGTTCATGGTGGATCGGATGTTAGGTAGTGGTGAAGTCCTAACAGATCAAGGTTAACTGAATGCTAGGTAATGGGAAGCCCCGACAGGTCAAAGCTGATCTAATGCTGAGCAAAGAAAGTCCTAATAGGTTGAGGTCAATCGAATACTAGACAAGATAAGAACTCAACCTTGTTAAGGTTAAAATAGAGGTATCAATCAATTGTTAGGTAGTAGTAATCGACTAATAAACCCTTAAATCTTGAATTTGAAATTTGATGGAGTTTAAGAGGATTTATTGTATATCTTGACTATTAGTTAATTATGAGCAATCGACTAATGATACTATTGCAACAAACATAATGTCTGAAACTCGATGCTCAACTCGATTGATTGTTATCAGGCAAATGTTCATGGGCATTAGTTGATTGTTGCTACTATTGAAGTGAGCAGAATATTTACAGTTCAACTGTTGCACTCGATTGATTGAGATCAATCGATTGATGGACAATAACAATCAATTGTTATTGTTATTCAAGCGAACATAATATTTTGAACTCACTATGACACTCAATTGTTTGAGTAGCAGTCCTTTAATGATTATGAGCGGTCAACTATTGTGGCCAAAGTTAAGTTAGAAAGAATCATTATGTAGGTGAAACAGTCGAATTCAGTGGAGTAATCGACTAGTGGTAATGAATAGGTGACTATTGGGCAAAAAATAATCACGACATCAACCTTATAAAAAAGAGCTTTGTGGGAGATTTGAAGTGTCAATTTTTGGAGATTTTGAAGGGAAAGTGTTATTGCATTCTAGACCTTCAAGAGGAAATTCATAACAACCAACAACGATCAAAGCAAAGATTCATTGTTGTAAAACATTTTATTTACATTGTTCATATTTTTATTTGTATCTTTTATTTACTTTGTGTTGTTGAGTGAAAAACTGGTTGTAAGAGGTTTTTCCGTCTCTAGAAGGTCTCCAACAAAGAAAAAATTAGTGGAGTATCGTTAGGACTAAACCATGAAGTAGGAATTGAGGGTTTCAAATCATATAAATTAAATCAGTTTGTATTTTATGCTTGTTTTTATTGTATTGTTTGGTTTATGTTTATCTTTCTGCTGTATACTAACCTATTGCCCCCAACCTCGTCAATGGTCTTCATCATTTGCAAAGATTCTCTTAAAGAAGAACCAACGAATCATATTGTAAGATTGAATGGCTGGCTAAGGTGGTTGTTAGGACCATAAGGGATGTGATTGGATGGCTGCAGCAGAGGGGTGAGGAGCAAGAGTGAATAGCGCTTGACTTACAAATGCAAAGTTAAATGCATCAAAAATAAAAATAAGCAAGAATACAAACGCTAACATAATTGGTTATAAGGTTCAGAACCCTCGTTCCTACTACGTACAGTCTATAACTCTTCAATGAGTTACTCTTGAATACCCAATATCTTTCTATTTGTTAGATGTCATCCAGAGATAGAGAAACCTCTAACACAAATCTTCTTACAAGATTAGGAACAAGTGAAAGCTTGGAAGATTAAGGCCAAGAATACAAGGAGAGCTCAAGAGGTTAATTAAAACAATAAGCATAAGCGCCATCCTTGCAAGTTCTCCAAGGTCCTTTCATAGCCTTCAAAAGTCTTCAATTTCACTTTTCTGTTCTATCACCAATGAGTTGATTGCTTGCCATTCAAATTGATTGTTTTTATAATTGTTACAACCTTTAGTTTACCAATGAATCTATGAGTTGACTCTACTTGTTATTAGTTAACTACTCTCCTAGGTCATTTGATCGTCGTAGCCTTTATATGTCAAATTAATAGACATCTTTTGGCTTCCTCATTGAACCATCATTCAACTGCTCAGTCAACTAAAACCAATCCAATCAATTTCTCAATTAAGTCATCCATGAACAAAAAAAAAATTAATTTTCTGGCTAATTAATTTGCATCAACTGGATAGTCTACTCAATCACCAATAGACTAAAACTAACCTTTAATTGATTGGATTGTGAACTATGATAATCCTTGATTGATCTATAGGTGAAGCTTAAGTGGGGTGGAATAGTCGATAGCTTTAAATTGCTTGATGGTCTACAATTATAATTAGTGTGTAGCAAAATAAGTACAAAATCTATTTTACGAAATTGTTTGTCTACAATATAATTATAGTTAGTATATAGTGACATCTATTGTGTACATTTTATCAAATTGTGCACACCCCATTTGATTCCTAAACTTCTATTAATCTCTTATTTCATTCCAAAATTAATATTAAAAAAATGCACAAAAATGTACCCCTAATCAATTTGCAACATTTTAAGACAAAATTTATATTTTTTTTAAGTATCTTCCAACATAATACAGTTAATTTGATGCATTTCAAACCTTAGTAGTACCTAGAATTATGATTTTAATCCAAATATATAAACCAACTTGCACCATAAAAAGATTTGTAAATCACTTTGCACAATATACTCTTTTGATAAAATCTATTCTGAGCCACATGCATGCAAATTTATAAATTTGATTTTTTCAAAAAATCTATAATTTTGTAAACCTTACAAACTTCAAGTGCCTTCTCACTCATGATAGTTTAAATCTTAATTATACATAAATTTATGATTTTGATCCACAAACTGAATTGAAAATCAGACTATGAAATGTTATGAGAGTTGGTGACTTAGTTTGAAATAGTCAAGTATGGTTGAACCAGTTTGGTTTTATATGTATATAATCCTGCAACTTATCTAATCAGATCAGTTTTATGATATTTAATTGTCGATTTACTTGAAAGTTGTAATTTTTTAAGCATTATTTAAATTAATTTAGTGGTTTTGTTTTTCAACATTCATTAAGTTTGATCTATCGATATTTGCTCACGTTTTCATTGTCACATAGATGATCCATCAACCATAATGACAGAAGAATTGATATCTTTTTAGAACGTCTGGTCGATATAATTTTAAGAAATATATGTTATTCTTTGTTGTTTTTTTTTCTTTCTTTCTTTCTACCTCTCCCTCTCTCGCCAACTCCATTCATTTTTCTCTTGCCTCTTAAAGGGCTTGGACAAAGTGATTAAAGCCAAGTCAGGCCGTAGATATTGACTAACACGGTGCTCATCATCTTTCATTTTTAATTTTCTTTGAGTAAAAATTAAGAGGACATCTTTATTATTATTTTCATAAAAAAATACTTTTAAAAAATATATATATATCAAACTAGTACTCCATTATATTTTTCATCTCAAAAATATCTTCATGCTAATGTTATTATAAGTCATACCTACAGGCTATAACATAGAATACAATTATTTCAACTTAATCAAAATTATTATATAAATATATATATAATATTTTTATATTAAAATATTCTTTATCAATTTGATCAAAATTATTTAAAATTAATTAAAATTGCTTCAATAATTAGTCAAAATTATTATATCAACTATATGGTATAAGTGCTATAATATTATCATAGTTATGCCATAATTACAATGTTGTAACCGCTATGTTATAGTTGTTATATTAATTATTATAATAATTTAAAAATAATTTTGATCAAGTTGAATAATTTTAATTAAATTGTTAAAGAATATTTTGATATAAAAAATATTTCATATATAACTGTTACAAGTTTACTAGCCACCATGTAATTGTTACGCACGAAGCTGCATGATATTGTTAAGATAAAAATATATTAAGGTGCTATTTTGATATTTTTTAAAAAAGATGGTCTTTTAATGAAAATGATAAGAAGGTGCATACTTTTAATTTTTGTCCATTTTCTTTTATTTAGGTGTTATCAGCCTATTACAATGCCATTAAAAAGTTATAAAAATATTGTCATCAATTCTATTAACATATAAAGGTATCAAGATATTATAGGGACCAATAATAATTATCAAGATATTATATCCTTATCAAAGTATCATAATTTTAATTAAAAAAATTATATTTTCTATGATTTTAATATAGTTTTGCCCTAGGGATAAGGTGTCAATGTTAGACCCTCCAAAAATAAATCAGACATCTAAAATTTGATACTTAGTTGTGATGTATTATTAATAATTTTTCTCTTAATGAATAATGGATCCAAAAATATTGACTTTTAAGATGAGCTTTCATATATACTTCTTTAATTTATCCTGATAATTAATAAAAAAAATTCATAAAATTATACTGATCATTTAATTAATCGGATTGAATACTTAATATATAATGTTAATTAAAAATAAATTATAAAAATTATAAACAAATAAATTGTTCTGGCCCACTCAATCGTGTACAGTAGATTTATCTTCAACCTTCTTTTTTTTTTCCTCCTACTTTCCTTCTCTCTTGTCTTATCTCACCAAAGACTTGTGTATTTTTCTTGTCAAACTTGAACAAAATTAAAGTGGAGTAAATATAGTAGTTCCTTTAGTCAACCAAATGGATCGAAATTATAATGACCAGTTGGACCATGATGAGTTAGGGTTAATTACGTTGACCAAGTAAAGATAGATGATGGAGGTTCAAGTTTGACCTATCCAACAAAATTGATAGGCCAAAATAAATTATTTTGCTAGCATGGCTAGTTAAACATGGTTGTAAACTTGATTGAACTAATGAACTTAATTTTTTTATAATTTAGATATTTAATTTTTATGATTTAATTAATTTTATAGAGGGACAATTCAACCCTACAAATCAGATACTAGATAAATTCCGAAAAGCATGGTAAGCCATAAAGAGGTCCTCAATTTTATTAGTGATTCAAACTCTATGAATATTTAAAAATATTCAATATGAAATTCAAACGTCCCTCGTTGCATGGGAAAAAAATCCCACACCTGTACCCACTCATCATGGCCCCGCGGGCCAATCTATGAACTTATAAGTGACTATATATATTATATCAAGATAATTAATATATTAAAGTAGTACAATATTGTACGAATAAAGAGCTTGATTAAAGTGAAATCAGGTCATATACATTGACTATCAAAGTGTCATCATCTTTTATTTTTAATTTTCTTTGGTTAAAAATTAAAAGGCCGGCATCCTTATTATTATTTTTTGTCAAAAATACATTTTTTTAAAAAAAAAAAAACAATATCAAACTAATACTCTAGCATATTTTTCATTTTCACATCTTAATTGAAAATATTTTTATTTTCATTTTCACATCCTTATTATTAGTGTTGTTATAGTAATCACAACCGCAACAATTACTATAACATAAAATAATTTTAATTTGATTAAAATTATTATATATAAATTATTTTATATAAAATTATTTTTTTACCAACTTAATCAAAATACTTCAATAATTAGTCAAAATTATTTTAAAATCATCATACAAACTATGACAAGTGTTACAACAATGTAGGAGTTGCGTCATACTTATAATGCTGTAGCAGCTATGTTATAATTGCTATATTGATTATTATAATAATTTTAATTAAATTTGAATAATTTTGATTAAATTAATAAATAATATTTAATATAAAAATACTTCATATGTAACTATTATAGGTTATAGTAGCCACCGTGTAGCCGCTATAACAATGTTAGAGTAATGATATTTTGAGATTAAAATATATTGGGGGTGTTATTTTAATATTTTTTTAAAAAAATCTTTTAATGAAAATGATCAGAAGGGGCGTACTTTTTAATTTTTATCCATTTTCTATAATTTAGGTGTTATCAACTAACTATTACAATGCCATTAAAAAGTTATAATAATTATCAAGATATTATATCCTTATCAAAGTATCATAATTTCAATTATAAAAATTAAACACAAATAAATGGTTCTGGCCCACTCAATCGTGTATAGTAGATTTACCTTCTTTTTTTTTCCTACTTCCCTTCCCTCTTGTCTTCTCACACCACATACTAGTTATTAAATATAATAAATAAAAATAATTAAATAATAAATGTTAATTGAGGAATAAGTTTTTAAAAAAAATTTAAAAAAATTTAATTTTTTTTCTAGATTTAAACGAAGCTAATATGACAAGTTCAAAGGGATATAAATAATAGACTTTTGGAAAGTCTATTTGAAAATATCTATTAAGTTAGGAGTTAATTGATCTAATTAATCTAAGGTTGAATTTAATTAATATAAAATTTTAATACAAAATCCTAAGTTCAATTGTTAATATTTATTTCATTTTCTCCTCTTCTTCTCCATTTCCACCGTCGTCTCTTCTTCACTTCCACTCAATCCAGCATCGCCATTAGCTCTCCTTCATCCACCGATTGGCGGATCATCTTTTGCTTCATTCCGTTGCCCGGAGCTTCTTCTCCCCACACAACCCTTTTCCTCGATCAGATCACAAGAGCAAAGGCTAGTTCTCCATCGACGCACAAGAAGAAGCTCCTCTTTCGCCTCCACCTTCAATCGCCGACGATTCGGCCATCTCCACCTTGCCCTCTCCTCTTCATATTTGGATAGGAGAGGCTCCTATCGCCCCTTGTCTTCTTCTTCTCTCGATTGGGAGAGGAGGAACGGGCCAACTTCTTCCACCAAAGCTCTCGGGATCTCAGAGTTGCTCCACAAGCTCTCAATCTCAATCGAGATTAAAGCTTCTCCGATCATCAGCATCGTCGGCTAGCCGCAAGAGAGCCTGATACGACTTCGGCCAAAATTGGTAAGTCAAGTCTTTGCCCCGACCACGCTTCCTCCTACCAATTCGCTTTGCCCTACCGCCGGCCAAACCTCCAGCCACCCCCAGATTCTTTCGACAGCCACCACCAATAAGGGGGTAAGAGTTCGTTGGTGACGATTGGATTGAGATAACATTTGATTGATGGTTGGTTTTGATTTTGATCATTTCAAGGTAGTAGCTCCTGTTCTAATTAGCCAACTATTGCCACAGGACCATTCCAGCCATTCAATTCACCATCTTCATTTCCGGCCACCACCACCTGTGGGTAAGAGTGGCTATGAATTCAGTAAATATGTGGTAATATTGGTTGGTGTTTGCTTTGTTATCCTTAAAGGCTTGGATGGAGAGTTTGTTTTGGTTGTGTGGATGTTTGGGGAGGATGATACCAAAATAAATTGATTCATGATTAGACCTAATTGTAGGATTAATTTTAATGATTTCATGTATGACCATTGTTAGGGTTATGAGGTGGAGAGAACTTTTGTTCATAAGTCTTGTAACTAGTTTGGATATGATTGGGTTAATCCAAATGAGGTTTCTTAACCAGCTTATAGGTTTAGTTATTTGATTTGTGATAAAATTAGTTATAAATTGTGTTATTTGTGGCAGGACTCTGATTCGGGACAAGTGCTTGGACTTGGGAATTTTTTGGCACGATCTACTTTGGAGGCAGATATTTCTTCCTTTGTGTTCTTTTATACTTTGACCTTAGTGCATAATATGATATGTTGATTAGGTAGTTAAATTACCTTTAACTCTAGTTACATTTCTACTTGAGTTTGATACTTATCTGCTTGCACTTTGTATTGATCTATTTATATGCATGCAATCTCTATCATTTTCATATCTTGTAGTGTGCACACGTGTATGGTGTGTACATTAGGAACATGCTATGATCATGTAGTTGATAGACACGCGTGTGACTTGTATTTATATTCATTTGTTAGTCTTTGTTTCATTTATGTCATATAGTTGTAGATGTGGATACATGTGTGGCATGTACCAATATTGATGTAACATTTATTTCATGTTCTTGATTGTGTGGTAGACACATATGTGACATGTACCCTAGAAATTGTAGCATGTATCGTATGTGTATAATTATAGGTGTAAATAGGTGTGTGACATGTAATCTAGGTGATGTGTCATGTTAGTAACTATCATGTTTGATTTGTAGTTATAAATACGCGTGTGACGTGTATTATGATTGATATGTCTTGATGGATATAGTTGTGTACATTACATAGATAGACATGTACGATGATAGGATTGGTTGTATCCTATTCATCACGGTGTCACATGTATGCTATCGATCAGGGCTCCCTTCGGGTGTGAGCTAGTCGTAGACATGCTATTATTTGAGTTGTTATACCCTAGGCTGCCCACAAGGTCATATATGGTAGAGAGTTTCTCCTACATCCATAGCTAGATAGCTACTCCTGTCTGCCCATGAGGCCATTTGTGGTAGAGAGTTTTTTCCACAGACAGGGACCCTGATATTTCAGACTGCTCATGAGTATCCGTGGTAGAGCGTTTCTCCCGCAGTCCACAGCTAACGAGTTGGGTGTCTTGGTCATCTATACACCCTGTGATGGAGCATTGCCCCCACATACGAGACCTAATACTGTTACTTGTACTGGTATAAGCATATGAGATGTTGTACCCATATTATTTTATTTCATTACTGATACTAGTACATGCATGTGAGATGTTGTACTCATTTTAATTATTACTGATACTACTAATGATACTGTATGCAATTGAGTAGGGTGTCTATGTAGTAGAAGCATACATGCGTATTTTTTCATTTGGTGAGTATTTACCTTTGAGACTATATACATTTATATCTCTTTACGCTTATATGGATCATGCACTATCTTCCTAGATCCGTTGAGTATTTCTTTATACTCACTACCCCTTGCGTTTCATTTTATTTTCAGGTTAGCAGTTATATGTTGGTTGGGTCGCTTGGAGGATTCTTCTCGTGCCGTCTCATTCGCATCGAGCTACGAATATCTTCTTCTCGTTTTGGTTTATTTTGCTTCTGTATTTATTTTTAAGTCTTGCGTTGTAATAAAATAACTTGGACTTTTTGGCTTATTCTTGATTATGTATTTGGAGTATTAAGCCGAGCCGGCTCGCATTTATATTTTCATATTTTAGAGTCGAGTAGACCTTATATTTTTTTATTCTGTTTGGTTATTATTATTTAATCTGTGTGGTTGTGTTAGGATATAAGTTTTGTGAACTTATATTATATTGTATCTGTAATTGTCATTAGAAAATATTGTCTGTATCTACGAATATGTATACTTTCACGACATGACACTGATATTTTTCTTGTCAAACTTGAACAAAATTAAAGTTTAGTAAATGTAGTGGTTCCTTTAGTCAACCAAATGGATCGGATCAAAATTATTTTGATCAGTTGGACCATGATGAGTTAGGTGGTTGACCTAGTTGGCCTCATAATTATTGGCCTTAGTTAATTACGTTGACCAAGTAAACATGGATGATGGACATCAAAGGTTTGACTTATCCAACCAAATTGATGGACCAAAATAAATCCTTTCGCAAGCATGAATGACTAGTTAGCTATGTAATATTTGAAGAGAACAAATAACTTCATCAAATGAGAAGAAGATAGAACAAATTAGACAGCTTATTGATTTATTTCTTTAATCATTATCCTTTTATATCGATTTATTTCATTCTTTAGTTGGGTGGAAGAATAAAATAGTTGTGAAAGATAGGTGTCAGATATTTATTGATTTATTTTTCAATCATTATCTTTATTTTTTGTATTCATCATCCAAATAAATCAAAAAATACTTATAATAATTTATCTACACAACCGCTTTCTCAAGTCTACTATCTATTAAAAGAAAATTTTCATACAATTCAAGCAGTTGAGTCTCGATCTTAAAATTTTCAAATCCGTACTAAAAATCTAATAATTATATTATAATTTTTGAATTTAAAATTTATCGGATCCGCGAAGTACAATTTACATGTAAGGTTGTACTTAACAATTATATCATTGTCGTCAGAATAATTATAATCAGAATGAAACTAATTAGTTGACAGAGTCTAATATTAAAGCAAATATCACGAAACTTGCCGGTATATCTCACTCTGTCATGTCGAGGGAACACGTCCTTAAATGCAACCTAACACCCGTGCTTTGATTCTCTTGCACTTGCACTCACATTAATTCGATGCGTAGCTGAACATCCGCTCCTCTGCTATATATATCTTTCTTTCCCAATTAAGGTTGCAGAAGATCGATCGATCAAGCGACGACATGAACAGATCATCGCTCGATTTTGATATTGTCGGCGTCAAAAAGGGTCCTTGGACTCCGGAGGAGGATCTGATCCTCTTCGCCTACGTCCAAGAACATGGCCCCGGAAACTGGAGATCAGTGCCTACCAACTCCGGTAGATTAAACTACGAGATTCTTGCTTGATTAGGGTTCATAATTTT
>JBBUKS010000113.1:9757312-9785401 GCA_038050645.1 Hedychium gardnerianum | reverse complement strand
CAAGAAACTTTGTGGAAGAATGGACAATGCTGAAAATCATTTAAAGATTCTTGATAATCAAGTTGCTTAAGTAGCTAGCTCTTCCTCAAGACCCCAAGGGATATTTCTAGGAAAGCCCAAGCAAAATTCGGTAGAGCATTGTAATATTGTTGAGTTAAGAAGTGGACGGACCTTGGGAGAACCCCAAGTGACTGCTACAAAGAAAGGGATTGAAAGCACGCCGATTGGAGGGTCAACTCCTTCCTCCTCTCATAATGAACATATCCAAGAGAAAGTTGAGAATGACAAACCAATTGGGAGAACCACGATGGGTAGATACGTGTCGCCGATTCCTTTCCCTCAACGAATTTCCAAAGCAAAGAAAGATGAAGAATTCGACAAGTTTCTTAAAAGAGTTAAAGAACTTTGCATTAGCATTCCCCTCATAGATGTTTTACAACAAATGCCCAAATTTGCTAAATTCATAAGGGAAATTATTTCAAATTGACGAAGGAAAGATGAACATGAGACTGTAGCTCTAATGGAGGAGTGTAGTGCTTTGTTTCTAAATGAGCTACCTTCAAAACTCAAGGACCTAGGAAGCTTTTCAATCACATGCAAGATTGGAACAATCATGATTGATAAAGCATTATGTGATTTAGGAGCAAGTGTCAGTCTCATTCCATATTCAGTTTGCAAGAAGTTTGGTCTCAACGATCTCAAGTTGACCACCATGGCACTTCAACTAGTGGACCATTCTTATAGATACCTTATGACTATAATTGAGGATGTGCTAGTGGAAGTAGAGAGTTTCATCGTCCCTATTGATTTTGTGGTATTAGATATGGAAGACGACCCAATTTTTTTTTTTATTTTGGGTAGGCCTTTATTTGCTACTGTCGGAGCAGAAATAGATGTTAAAAATCATAAGCTTACACTGGTAGTAGGCGAGGAAAAAAGTTGAGTTTGATTTATCTAAAGTCACTAATACATTTTCTGTTGTTAAGAAATTGTATTACAGGTTGGAAGGCCTCCAACTAGAAGAGAAGAAAAAATACCACCCCAAAGATCGACCACCGGACGAAGTACCAAGTCCGGTGAGGGAAGAGAATAGGCCCAAGCATAAAAATGATAAATATATGGTTCCAGCAAGAGCCTGGATAAGATATGGGCATGAAACATCAACTTGCCACAATGGAGGGGTACATAACCCCTTCAAGGCAAAGACTCCAAGTTGAGCCAAGATAGGGGTCGAGCTTGTGATATTAAATAAGTGCTTCTTGGGAGACAACCCAAGGGTTCACATTTTTGTTCTTGGGTTCTTCATTTTTAATTTTCTTTTGAGTCTTATTTTTGTTTTCTTTTTTAGGCTATATTCCTCCACGAGCTGGTCGTAGTATTTGACACGGGTGTGGAGGAACTTTTGAAGAAAAAGTTGAAGTCTAGTCGTGCCTACAAGGCACGACCTGCTTTTTCACTACACGGGAAAAAATAAATCAAAGCAGGGCCGCACGGTTTCACATGACTATGCTTCAAGGAGACTTTCATCCAGAACAGATCAAGACATGATCGTGTGATTTCACACGTTTGTGCCTACTACAAGGGAGCAAACAGAACAAAGTCATAACACGACCGTGTCATCTAACATGGCCGTGCCAATGGAAGACTCTACCTTGGCGTACCCATGTCCTTGGAAGACTCAACTTACAGAACACAGCCATGGTGTGGCTGTGTCTTTTCATATAGCCGTGCCAACCCAAGGAACATGTTGATGCACTTAATAACTTTAATTCAAGGAATTTTATTTTCATATATACATAAACAAAAAAAAAACTACATTTTTTGTTTACTTTCATATACATAAACCAAAAATACTGCATTTTCCTTTCTCGCTTTCATATTTCATATTCTTTCTTTTCTTTTGCACAAAATCTTGATTTGGGACTTTCTCTTATATGTACAAAACTGCAGAAAATCTATTACCTATTGATCCTGAAATAGATAGAATATTTAGAAGAAGGAAAAGAAATTTGCAAAGTCAACCAAAAAAAGAGCAAAGTTAATCAAAAATGACAAACAAATCGCTAAAAGACTATGCAACATCATATGCGAGAGGCCTCAGGTCTAGCATCACCAGACCTTCCATTGAGACAAATAACTTTGAAATCAAGCCAATAGTTATATCTATGGTGCAACAAAACTAATATGAGGGTGGACCCAACGAGGACCCCAACCAACACTTGGAAACGTTTTATGAAATTTGTGGCACTATGAAAATGATTGGGGTAGTAGCTAAAGCCATAAGATTGATGTTGTTTGGATTTTCATTAAGAGACCGAGCCAAAGTTTGGCTAAATTCTTTACCACCTAACAACATCACCTCTTGGGAACAATGCGAGCAAGTATTCTTAGAGAAGTTCTTCCTTCCAAGTAAAACTGCGCATATGAGGAATTTAATTGTCAGCTTCAAACAAATAGAAGGAGAGTCCCTCTATGAAGCATGAGACAAATTTAAAGGACTTCTTCGATAATGCCCCCATCATGGATTAAAAAAATGGTTAGTGATACACATATTCTACAATGGTAGTAGCTATCAGACAAAGGTATCCTTGGATTCTGTAGCTAGCGGAGCCTTAATGAACAAGAGCCTTGATGAGGTTGAAGAGATCATAGAGAGTGTAGCACTCAACCATCATCAGTGGGCATCTGAAAGAGGTAACCCGATAAAGATTCTCGAACTATATGGAGTAAATACTTTGGATTTGATTTCAACCAAGATGAACACCCTCACCAAGAAGTTTGAGAGTATGAAGACCAATCCAATGAATGCTATCAGCTCAAGTTGCGAGATATGTGGGGATTTGGAGCATACCAAAGAAGTTTGCCAACTTGGGGTCATTACTACACAATTGGCCCAAATTGAACAAGTAGATGCGATTGACAACTTCAATAATCAAAGACCCAACAACCCATACTCAAACACTTACAACCCCGGATGGAGGAATCATCCAAACTTCTCTTATAGAAACAATCAAGAATAAGGAGGGCAGTCCTCTAGCAATCAACAGAACCAACTACCTCCAAGATTAGAAAAGATACTTGAGGAGATGCAAGCTACACAACTAGAAATGAAAAATGATATTAAGAAACTCTATGGAAGGATGGACAGTGTTGAGAATCATCTGAAGATTTTTGATAATCAAGTTGCATAAGTAGCTAGTTCCTCTTAAAGACCACAGTCATTTCCAGGAAAGCCAGAACAAAATCCAGTTGCGCACTACAATGTCATAGAACAAAGAAGCGGGCGAACCTTGGGGCAACCCCAAGTGACTACTTCGAGCATACACTGATCGAAGAGTCAACTCCTTCCTCCTCACAGAATGAGCACATCAACGCCTAAGGTTTGTCCCAACTGGGACACGACCTCACTATTCCACTCCATGAGCTTATGTTAACTTACCCGCCAAACATCCAATCCTCCAGACATGTTTGTCCTTTCTTTATTGAGTGTTTGATCGACCTGATCTACTAAAACTTTCCTGTAATACCAAATTAGCACAATAACAATAATAATAATGCAAAATAGTGTTAGCAACACTATACTTAGGTTTATCAAAATTCACTGGTCCGGTCGACCACCTGACCTATTGGTCGTACTTGCTTGGAGTTCATTCATTTAAGACTTCTCACTACCTAGGGTTATCCCTTTGCTTGGAGTTCACTCCTCTAAGACTTTCACTACCTAGGATTCACTCCCCTAGGGCTTTCTCTTTGCTTGGAGTTCACTCCTCCAAGACTTCTCACTACCTAGGGTTCACTCCCCTAGGGCTTTCTCTTTGCTTGGAGTTCACTCCTCCAAGAATTTTTACTACTTAGGGTTCACTCCCCTATGATTTTCCCTTTGCTTAGAGTTCACTCCTCCAAGACTTTTCACTACCTAGGATTCACTCCCCTAGGGTTTTCCCTTTGCTTGGAGTTCACTCCTCCAAGACTTTTCACTCCCCTAGGGTTGTCCCTCTTGCCAAGCATTAGGTCACACCCTTAACCTGCTTGAACTTTCTCTTTGCTAGTCATCCAGTCAACTTTGACTTGACTAGACTTCTCAGTTGAGTAAGTCAATATTGACCAAAGTCCATTAAATATATTGTCAAATAAAGAAAACCCTGGAGGTCGATTGCACCAATAATAATTGGCCTGCTATGACTTCGCATCTCATGCTTAACATCTGCTCAACCTTGATTTATCAGGACTTCACCACTTCTATGTGTCTGATCAACCTTTACCCACTTGGACTTTACATCTCAAGCCAAGTGTCAAGTTCTCCATGACCCACTTAGACTTCGCTTCACATGCCAAATGTATGATCCTACATAATATACTTGGACTTTGCTCTTGTCAACTCTTTATTAGACTTTCAACCTGTTGGTGCTGGGAGCACAACATTTGACCCAAGGTTTTGATGTATGACTAAGGTTAAAGTTAGGTTTGTTAGTAATATAACAACTTGGTGTCAAGTGTGCAGGTGTAGGAAACTTGATAAATAAAAAGTCCTAGTAAGTAAGGCTAGGCAGTGACTAAGTCCTGGTTATGAACCAGAAAATGGATAAGTCCAAGCAGGTCAGAGGTCTGATAGCTTGGCAATGGAAAAGTCCAAGCAGGTCAGAGGTCTGATAACTTGGCAATAGAAAAGTTCAAGAAGGTCAAAGGTCTGATAGCTTGGCAATGGAAAAGTCCAAGTAGGTTAGAGGTCTGATAGCTTGGCAGTGGACAAGTACAAGGTCAGAGGTCTGATAACTTGGCAAGACAAGTCTAGAAAGGTCAGAGGTATGACATCTTGGCAAACAAGTCCAAGTGGGGTCAAAGGTCTGATTGCTTGGCACAAGTCCAAATGGAGTCAGCTGGGAGTTGATTACTTGGCAACCCAAAATAGATGGGTCAAATCTAGTCAAGTAAAGTGTGAATAACTTTAAATCTTATATCATACTCATTACCCGTAACAATTGCAGGGAAGCATGTTCGACGATTTTAGATGACTGGAAGGCATCCGGGGTGACTGGCTGGTGATAACTCTTGACAAAAGAATTTGAAGGGTTCCAGGTGACCATAAATACTACAAGGGCGACCAGGGCATACAGGCGATCGAAGAGGCTTTCAGGCGACCCGGCAGAAGCATTATCGATGATCGGGGAGGCTACAAGCGCCCGGACGAGTACTATATAAAGGGTTCTGAGGCAGAGCTTGAACAACATCAAATAGAAATCATTCACGACTTCTTTCAAAGCATCTATGCCCGTGCTCTAGTGATCTCTCACTTTTCTGTGCTGCGACATGGTATAATCTACGCTTCATTTTCGAATGGCAACACCTAGAGTAATATTTTTATTTGTTTTTGTGTTGCCTTACTTATTGCAATTTATGCTATAATTTTTAAATTCTTTTTCGGTAAGGTTTCTCCACCTAGAAGAAATTGAAAATAAAAATCATATTTTATAATTGTTATGTGTGTCTACTTTTGATTTGTTTGGTTAAACTAATTGCATGCTTGGTTCTAACTGTGATTAGATAAACTGCATAGTTAATTTTTATTCCGTTGTGCTATTACTCTATTTATCTATTTTATTATTGAAATATCAGTTCATAAAATTCATAACACTATTCAACCCCCCTCTAGCGTCGAGTTCGATCCTACAATTTGGTATCAGAGCGGGTTGAGCTGATCGAAACTTAGAAAACTTGGTGAAGTGCATGTCTAGGCTGGATTATCCAACCCGATGCATCTAGTTAAGTGGAACTAGCTGAAATTATCTCAGCTTACTCTAAACCAGTTAGACTAGGGAATTGTATTAAAGTTGGTTCAGCTCTAGATTCTTAACTTAGCTTTGTCTTAGGAAGTGGTCGTTGCTTCGATAATCAAGAAGGTCCCTGCCTCGCCACTACTTGGAAGCTAATTTAGGAAACTCTTGCTTAATTAACCCAAAGCGAAACCTAAATCTAACATAGGGCGAACTTTGTACTCTGAGTCATGACAAACAAACAAATCATTTAATAATTCGAGCCTAGCCCGAACCCAAATCTAGCCCTAACTACAACCAAACCAAACCAAACCTAAACCAAACTCATATCCTATCCTAGACCTTGATACAACTTGAACAAATATTTTGCATGAGATATATCTTTGCAGGAAGGATACAACACAACCCATCTGCCATTATCAATTATAACAATTTTACCTATTGAAAAAACAGGATGGAATACTACCTCATGAATGAGATAGAAAACTATATGGTAGAAAAAGAAGGCTTTGAACTACCTATAGATAATAATGGTCCGCCAGTCCTCTACTGCAACTATACAAACAAAAATAAGAAAAATGCTCAAGTCAATGGTAGAGCCACAACTACACTAACATAGGAATAACTGACCAAAGTCAGCCCATATAGCAGTGTTAAATAGCTCTAGGAAAAATTAATTGAATTGCATGAAGGCTCAGCTGACTCAAGAACTGCCAAAAAGGACTTACTATTAAGTCACCTCCAAAACATCCAAATGAAAGAAAGTGAAACAGTAAGTCAGCTTCACAGCCGCTTTAAAGAAATCTTGAACGACATTCACGCAATCGACGAACAAGTCGAAAATCACAACTTGATCAGGTACGCGCTTAAAGCATTTTCAAGGACTAACTTATGGACATCAATGGTTGATGCTTACAAAGTATCCAAGAATCTATCTGTCATTAAATTAGATGAATTGTTTTGTGGTTTTAAACTACATGAGCAAACTAACCTTGATTAAAAGGAGAAGGGTATAACATTAATTGTAGGAAAATCTAAGACAAAATCCAAACCAAAAGAAGATACCGAATCTAAATTCAAGTCTGAATCAACAATTGATGAAGATGATCTATCTTCAGAAGTAGCACACCTAGTCAAAAGGATGATCCGACGAAAGAAATTCACTCAAAGATTCGTGAAGAAAGAAATCTCTAACAAAGATCTAGCTAACATTCGATGTTACGAGTGCAACAAGAAGGGTCATTTCAAAACAAACTGTCCACTTCTAAAAGAAAAGGAGAAAGAGTCAGAGGAGAAGAAGAAGAAGAAGAAGAAGAAGAAGAAGAAGAAGAAGAAGAAGAAAGCACTAAAAGCAACTTGGGATGAATCATCATCAGAATTTGAATCAGACTCAGACCACGTCAACCTTCTAGCATTGACAGCAATTTAGGAACCATCAAGCTTAGAGTTCGAGTCAGAATATAATTCAGCATTAGATTCAAGTCAAGTCAGCGACTCAGATGAGTCAACTAATGAGATAACATATCCTTTAGTTGAAAAAGTATATGCTACTATTGCTTATTTGACTAAGATTCTGGCTAAATACAAGTCCAAAGTAAAGACTTTACTTAAAGAGGTCAAAGACCTTAAGGAAAGACCTTAAGAAAAGACCTAACTTAGATTCATCAACTCAAGTTAGTCAAGCTGAAACCTCAACTTAGGTGTCAAAACTTGAGGAAGAGAATTCTGACTTGAAAAACCAACTTAGTGAGTTGAGATCAATGTTGAGTAAATTCACATCTGGGTCTAAGTATTTATGTATGATGGGATCTAGCCGAGCTGCGTACAACAAGACTAGACTTGGATTTAACTCAGATCAAAATCATGTTTCCTATCTTATCGTAGTCAAAAGACATGCTAAAAACATACTTGCTTGGATTCCTAAGTCATGATTGGTTAGTCAATTAAAGAATAAATGCTATTGAATACCTAAACAACATATACATGTGATAAGTGCGAATATTTCCTATGTTCATCCAATTGCTAGATTGAAAACTATTAAAGCCTCGACTTATCGAGAGTTATTGTTTTTAGATCTCTTAGACTATGATTGACTCAGACCATGTTCACATGTTATTTAAAATTAAATATTTTCAAATCATGCTTGCATCATTGATTTCAAAATTAAATATTTTTAAAACTAGCTTTACCATATTTTTGATTTATTCAAATTCATTGCAAATGGACTTAGCCTAGGCTACATAGACAGCATGCACCTATAGATCTATGCAACCAACATCTCACAAACACCAAAGGTTATAACTTGTTTGTGCTTGTGAAACATAAAAAGGCGTGAGATACTTAGGACTTAGCTTTGATTCCAGAATGCTTATATCTATGCATCAATATGAATCGGGGCTTAAAACTTTCACATTGATCAAGTTAGTAATTTTCACCTATTTATAGCTTAATTTTCATAACATTAAGCTAGAAAACTCTTACCTAACTTGACCAACAGATTAAAAGCTCATATTCTATCGATAGTCAAGCTTGAAACAAGTTGGGCATTTCAAAAAGGATTTTCAAAAAGTTTATTTTGATATCAAAACTTATATTTTAAAAATCCTATTTTTCAATTCCTGTTAACTTATATTTTGACATATTTTATGCTTGAACTTAGTGATTGATTGAACCTAGAGAAAAAACCAAAAAGTCAACATTTTGACTTCTCGATCACCCATACAACATACAGGCAACCCGGTAACTAACCGCCTGAAATTAAATCGTATTAATCATGGTAGGTGAAAAGTTGGTACACGATCGACCCTACACCTACCCAGGCGCCAGTATGCGAAAAGTCACATTTAATTATAGCGGTAAAATTAGGTATACGGGGAGCCTTTATATAGGCGACCACGAGCAGCAGCCAAAGCCTCGCGCCGACTCCTCCCTTTCTCCTCCAAAACTCTCTTTTGGTCCCGTTTCGAGCCCATTTTCATCCCAATTTCGAGCTTGAGTCCTTTCTTAGTCCTCATTATGCTGCAGTAGCATTTCTTGACCCAATCTCTCATTTTCTTTTCAATCTATACATGTTTATTTTATTATAGCATGTCATTTCTTTTTGTACTTAAATCCATTTATTATTTTTAAATATTAGACCAAAATGCATATCAGAGGACAGTACATCGCAAGGTCCTTCTACAGACCTTAGGTTCCCCTCTGAGGACCTTAGATGTAGGTTTAACTAGCACATCTACTCTCCTATGAACACTAGATATCTTGGTAGGAAATTTTTCATGGACCACTACCCAGACATCATAAAGATCATAGCTTACTATGGTCTATCCTCCCTTGTTTACTGCAACTAGGTAGAAAACGTTGATCTGTATGCCGAGTTCTACAACAACTTGGACAAGATCAATGACTTTACTTTCTCGACTAGAGCTGGAAGTGTTAACATTCTTTTTACGCCTGACTTGATCCGCGAGCATCTTGCACTGCGACATCATCATTGAGTTTCTACTGCTATCCATTTCTTGACTTACCATTTCCTGATCCTCACTCTGAGATCACCGTGGATTTTCTCTACACTCATCTCTTTGGTGGCAAGAGGATGTCGATTGTTGTCAACTTCATCTCTCTGCATTTTAGGGATGAAGATTATGTACTTTACAAGGTCCTATGTGATGTGTGCATTTCATATAAGATTTTTATCATAGTTTGACACACATTCTATTCCAATTCATGTGCATATATCTCATGTTTTCATCTATTCATGCTTCATTTTGATACTTTTCTAGTTTGGCCAGCTGCTCTTGTTTATTTTCTTTGATAGGGCGCGAAAATGGAGCAAAAACGGAGTTCAAAGACCAATTCTTGAATACTTCCCAACTTCCACGACCATGGCCAATTTGGAGAGGTCGTGCCGAAGTTTCAGACACTTCCAGCGGGCGCCACAGGCAAGTCGTGTCAGCCGCCACGAGCAAGCCATGTCAGCAGCCATGACAAGTTGTGTCAGCCGCCACGGTCATGCCCCATTTTCAGAACTCTTTAGTGCTCACCATGGGTTGCCCATGCCCGCCAACATGGGCAATGTCAGATCTTTAGACACTTCCTAGTTTTTAACACGGGCAGGCCGTGCCAACCGGCATGGCCATATCGTCACTCGCCAACAGCCATAGCGCCCGACACGAGTAGCCCATGCTGACGAGCACGGGTCATGTCGCGCGCCTGGATAACAAGTATAAAAGGGATTTTTGGATCTCAAGCAAGGGAATCTTGGACCAGGGCACTCCGCCCCTTTCCTGGGAGAGGGTTTTCCCCATCTTGGGGAAACCTTAGAGCAGTCATCTTCTTCCATCACGATGATCCGTCCACCTCCGGAGCAAGGATTCCTTCCAGAGGCATTTCCTACAAATCTTGCTAAGCATTTCTTCCTATCTATTCTCTGTTTTGGATTATAAGAATGCTTCTTTTATTGTCTTTGGTTTGTAATTCCTTTGCTATGGAGTAGACTCTTGATTCTAGGATTAGAGATTAGCCCTTTTGATATGTAAACACTCTTTTTTCTTATTCAATGATGTGTGTGTTTGTGGTTCGGGCCTACTATGTACACACGATCTTCATGTCAAAAGCACAAGATTCATATTCCATGAGGTGTAGGGATGAACCGAAAGGAGAACCCAATCCTCTGACCCTTAGAAACTCGAGACATGGAGAGTCGCCTACGAAAGTAAATCAGTATGTCACGAGGAGCAATAAACTATCATAGATCTTAATGTATATGTTCCGATTCGTCGCCACATAATAAGAGAAGGCAACTCGAAGATTGTGGGATCACGTGATAGGGATCTCCTTAAGAAAGCAATCCCTTAGCTTTGTCGCTCTGAAAGTAGATGATGAATTGGAACAGATACGCCGATGTAGTCCCAAAAGTTTACATCGGATACCATAGGATAGTCTACCTACTTAAATAAACATTGAGGATAGGAAACCAAACATAAATTAGGTGTTTACAATCATTATGGTGAAATCAAAATTCTAGAATCATTTCCCCTGATCAATTATCTCCCTTGTTTACTTCCTCTCTCTCAAATTCTATCAACCCTCTAAATTCTCTCTCTCTCTCTCTCTCTCGTTCTCTTAAGCTCTCGTTCGTGACTTCAACAACCCTCGATTATCTAGATAACTAGCTTCATGAACTCAATTATTGTTTAATCAATAGTCACTGTGGATTGATATTTTATTACTAGATGACAGAATCGTGCACTTGCGATTTACATACATCACTATGCATGTTCATTCTCCCTATCTACACTCATGACCTTGAATCCATGAGACCTTTTCATTCTTTTCTGTAATATGCCCTTAGACAGAGATTCAACATCAACATTCCTTTGCTGATCTTCAAGACCATTATATATCATTCCAACATATCCACCAGACTCGAGTCCATATGCCTTATTATCATATCTTTGCTTTGATGTAGATTGACATTTCTCTGGGTAACCTCACTCCTTTGTCCGAGTTTGACATAGTAGAACTTAGGAACTTCACCATAGCCTAGATGGTCCTCAGAGAGAACACCTTGGTCTGGAAGGATGAAAGGAATGTTGCCCCTCAGTCCCCAGATGTAGACGAGATGATGGCTCAGCTTGCAGCTGATCCAACACAAATTCCAGCCTATCCTTTGACACTTCCACCGACAATGACTGTAGAGGAACGATTGACTAGACTTGAGGGTAGTGTCACCAACATGAGAGCTGATATTCAGGAGATGATGGCTATGATGCGTGCACACTTTACAAGCCAATAGTCTCCTCCTCCGTCTTCTGATTGATTGATATTTAGACTTGACTTTTTGATCGACTTTAGTTTGTATTATGACTATGCTTGACTTTGCTCTTTTTGGATGATATGTCTATTTTTGACTTTATTAGTTGTTTCATTTTGACATAGGTTGCACTTATATTTCTGGATTTTTAGTTTTAATTTGATCGTATCCTTCTGTTTGCTTATTTACTGTTTAATATTAATTCTAACCCCTCTTTTGTAAATTAACCCATTTTATATATGAAAAAAGGGGAGAGAAAACAATCATTCAGGGGGAGAGAAACGAATATTATATTCTGGGGAGAGAAATGAATATTATATTCAGGAGGAGTTATGATTAAGGGGGAGTTAAAATTTAAAAAGTTAAATTTTTATTCCTGTATGATTTGTAATAATCTTTATTTCTTTTTATCATACACTAGAATATTATTTCTAACACAAAATTTTTTTAGACTATTGTTTTAACTAACTTTAACTTAGTTTTCATACTTTCACACCCCGAGGGTATACTTGTCCGTAAGATCAGACGATACCCCTAGTGACAATGTGAAAAATAATCAATATTGAATAATTAAAGTCAATACAAATACCAATGCAATATAAAATCACTAAGTTTTAAATCACTAAGAATTAAAATTCGTCACAAAACTGCGACAACGCGTGATTCGTCGCAGAATCGGCAAAAATCAGCGACGAATCTATATTTCGTCGCAGATTTGCGACGAATTCAAATTCGTCGCAAAACTGTAACAGCTTGGATCGGCTTATTTTGCGACGAATTTTTGCGACGAAAATAAAATTTGTTGGAAAGTTTGCGACGATTCTATAGATTTTTGTCGCTAAATTTTGGGACGAGCTATTTGGGACGAATACAATTTAGTCGCTGAATTCGTCGCAAAATATTTTTGCGACGAATTTTTTGATAAAATTCGTTGCTAATTTTGTTGCAAAATAATTAATTTTTTGTAGTGAAGGGGACAAGAGCCAACAATCTTCAAAGTTTAGAAATTTTAAGAAGTGCCCAACCTGAGGCCTACGAGCCAATGATGGTCTCCCTCGGGCCCTATCATCATCATAAGCGTCACCTTCGAGTCATGAATCAACATAAGTGGTCTTTGCTCAACAAGCTACTATCCCAAAACTCAGGAATGGGTCTCAATGACTATCTCATACTAATCAAGGCAAAAGAAATTGAAGCCCGTAATGCTTACCCAATGCAATCGATCAAGATGTGCGAAAATCAATTTATCATGATGATGTTGTTAGACTGTGTGTTTGTCATCGTGATTCTATGGCTGTGGAAGAAACCAGAAGGAATAGAAAACCTGATTTTTATGAGCTGGCAACGATCGCGAACAGTAGTGGCACGAGACATGTTGCTGTTGGAGAACCAATTGCCCTTCTTTTTGCTTGAGACTTTGTTCGACTCTGCATTCCCTAACAAGCGTGGTAAGCTAAAGAAATGGGTCGTCGAATTCTTCAGTGGCTTTGTCAATAATCTACTGGAATTCACCACATCCTCCATCTTTTTTACTTATGCATCGTGCCGTTAAACACAAGTACTACTGGAAGTATTAATCCTCGACCGGCTGCAGGAGCACCGGATCATCATTGTCAGTCAACTTCAAGGAGGCTAGGATGGCTTCCGAGTGCGACTCGACTAGAGGAGACAGGAATCAAATTCAGAAAGAAGCAGAAGCCGATGAATTTCTTAGACATCAGCTTCAAGAAAGGGGTTCTGGAGATCCCCCAGATCGAGGTGGACGATGACACCAACATCCTGTTGAGGAATCTCATCGCGCTGGAGCAGTGTCACATTAATGGCACCACCACTGGCGATGACGACCACATCACGACCTATGCTTTGTTCATGTCTTGCATCATTGACACCGCTGCAGATGTGGAAATACTCCAGCGAAATGGGATCATCATCAGCGGGCTGGGCAACAACGAACAAGTCGCCCATCTCTTCAACAGGCTTTGCAAGGAGGTGGTGGTCGACTACGACAGATGCTACATTTCACAAGTCTTCAAGGAGGTTCATGAGCACAGCAGCGCTGAATGGAACGCATGGTGTGCGGACCTGAATCACAAATACTTTCGTAATCCATGGTCACTTTTCTCGTTTTTTGCAGCTGGTTTGCTCTTTTTCATTACGTTCACGCAACTTGCTTTTACTATACTAAATTACATTCGGCCTCCTAAACGGTGTTGACGGAATGTATGGAGTCACTCTTTGATTTGTTGCAGTATCTTTGAAGCATATAAAGTTTGACTGTTTGTATTACCGTACGTTCATCTGCTTAAACTTGGCGATTAAAGAGAGAGCTTGTAGGGCTTCCTATTTTTGACCTGACGTGGCAGAGACAAGTTCAGGATTCGATCAATGCAGAATATGATCGGCTCAGTCCAAATCCAGTCAGTCTGACTCAAGTTCAGGTCAAACAAACCCAACTCACAACCGAGCTCAAGTCAAGTCCGTTGGGCTTGAGACTGAGCTCGAATCAGGCTAGCATACCAGAGATGGAGCTACGCAACCTTAGTCCGACCTGAATTAAACTCAATGGGAGATTCGGCTCGATAGGCAAGCAAGTAGGAAATGTGGCGCAAACACGTTCGCAATACAAGGGTGGATGTGCCAGACGTAGTACATACACGATCCACAGACGTGGGCTAATGCGCAAGAAGTACGCGGAGTGTCCAGTGAGAATTATCCTCACCCTCTTAGGACAACATAAAAGAGGGCCCGTACACGTGAGCACATGTATGCACACAACAATTTTCCACTACTTGTTCACTCCTTTTCGTCTTCTTTTCTTATTATTGTTGGGGTCTAACTTGAGCAATAGAGAAATTTCATCAAGGTCCACCTTGACCTCCTTTCTAATTAATTTTTGATGTTCTCAATTTTTCTAACACATTCACCGTCGTTGCAAAACCTTCACCAGAGTCAAACATCTTCTCATCAAGAGTTACAGAGCCCTCGAGTTGTCCAACCCAGCATAGCTGTTGACTCGAGAAAAATCGACCCCCAAGGAGCTGACCTGATGCACATTTGACCTATCAGAGGAACTCGGCTCCGACACACTAAGGAGTTAACCCATTCCCTAATCTCAATTGGACTATTTTGACATCGTCTATGGGAAATCCGAGTTGAGACATTGAGCTGGGAGACGCATGAAGGAGACAAGGAGAGTGAGGATTTACTTCAAACGAGGAGGGTTGAGCCATTGTGCCTAACTCGAGGACTCCTGCCTTAGCAGTAGGGAACCTGAGTCGGATCGTGATGGCCACTGTGGAAGAGCTCCTGCAATGACATTTTTTGGTGAATCCTCCCCCATGGAGATACTGGTAGGGGTATCGATCCAGCAAGAAGAGAAGTCTTGATAGTCAACGGCCCAAGAACCACCCCGGGAAGGCATTAGGAGAGTTTCGGCCGTTGTGACTAGCAAAAAGAAGGAAAGACCGACTCGGCGAGATACCCCGTTGTCACAAGACATCCTGACCGAGGAGTTGCCAAGTCATTTCCGACCACTACAGATCAACGAGTACACAAGATCCTCAGACCCAAAAGACCACTTGTGTCGGTTCGAGAACGCCTCCCTCCTACACTAGTTTATTGACGGAGTAAAGTGCATGTGTAGGATCTCGGGGATCAATAGAAGGGGTTGAATATCAATCGTAGTTCTTCGTTTCGTCGTGTGTTCGTTCTTTCTATCAAAATTAGTAGCAGCGGAAATAATAATAAGCATAAACAAAAGAGCGACACAAGTGATTTACTTGGTTCTCAACCCCCAGGATCAGAACGTCCAAGGCCTGCATATGAAAACATCGTCCACAATTTTTTCTCCTTTCCGAAATTTTTTCGAAGGCGGGGAAACCGTTTACAAATTTGTATTACAAATTACATATAGATAAACAAGATTGCACTTAATAAGTAAATACAAACAAAGATTGGTGAGTCAGTTGAGAAGCTCCTGAGTGTCACGCACTCCTCTTGGTGCTTCCTCGGTCGCATGAGCAAAGCTTCGAGGTCTTTTCTTAGCGCAGAAATGAAGAGTAGAATGGAACAATTGAATCCTTGAGATATGATCTCAAGGTTCCTTTTATAGACCTTTTTTCAGTCTACCGATCCCTGGGATTGGTCTACCGATCCCTGGGATTGGCCTACCAATCTTGGTTAAACTTGATCCCCACGATCATGTTCAGCGATTTGTGATCTCATCGTTATCAAGTTTATCGATCAACCGAAAATATTTTTCGGTCTACCAAACTAGGCCACATCATCGATTCGAGTCTGAACTCGAACTCGGTCAACCAAACTCGATCGGCCTATTGATCCTTGGGATCGATCTACCGATCCTTCAAATTGATCAACCGAACCGGCTTGGGTCTAGATCAACTCAAGTCAAGTCTGATACACCCCAAACTTGTTTTGACTGCATCTAGTTGCCTTCATTTGCTTTCCTTTTTGCTTCCAGCTCTAGGATCCTTCAAGACATGCATACAAACACAACAAGCAACCAAGTATAATCATGTAAATCTACCTGACCTACTAGGCTCATCTAAGCCTTAACCTATAAGTCTACCTAACCTACAAGGCTTACCTCTTGTTTGGAGTTCACTCCTCAAAGATTTTACCACCTAAGGGTCACTTCCTTAGGATCAAGCCTAATCCCGTAAGTCTACCTGACCTACTAGGCTTCTTGCTTAGAGTTCCTCCAAAATTTCTCACTATCTAAGGTTTACTCCCTTAGGATCAAGCCTAACTACTACGCTTCTTGCTTGGTGTTCCTCCAAGAATTCTAACCACCTAAGGTTCACTCCCTTAAGATTTTCCTTTGCCAAGCACTAGTCACCTTGATCTGCTTGGACTTGTCATTTGCCAAATATTCAGTCATTCTTGACCATCTGGACTTTCTCTTGTCTAACATCCAGTTCTCTCTTAACCTGCTAGGTCTTTCCTTTATCAAACATCTGGTCACCCTTGCTAGTCATCCAGTCAACCTTTGACCTGACTAAACTTTACATTTACTAGTCTTCCAATTAGCCTTTGACCGGAATAGACTTAGCTAACTTCCAAATATTTGGTCCTGTTTGGATCAAGCCTTGGTCAAACTTTGATCAGACACAGATATATTATCAAACATTGAAACTCTGGAGGTTGATTGCACTAGCAATCTATCTCTTTTTGATATTCGACAATACTCTTAAGTTAGGCTTAAGGGTTTTATACCAAACTGAGAGGTTCTAAATATTTATAACTTAAACCTTTCTCTCTCTTTGGCATACATCAAAAAAGATCAATTACCTAAGGTCCACTTTAGGCTTTGCACCAACAATATCAAAGTTTTCATTAGTAAAAAAATTTCCCTCTATCCTTTCTTGAAAGACCATAGTATTGAAATAAATTTCTTTTAAAAAAACTATCGAGATATTTTTCAAGAATTTCTATTAAGATTTTTCAAGGTCTTGTATTTTCAAAATTTTATCAATTTATTTTTCAACACCTTTGACAAAACCTTTTCTAAATTTTCTAAACATTAAGGTTTTTCAAACTATAGCATTTTAAAAGTTTTGCAAAGGAATTTACAAAGTTTCTTTTTAAAAAAACATTTTTTTCAAAAGAATTTTCAATTATTTTAAAAAAAAAATAAAGTAATTTTCAAAACATTTTTTAATTTTTTTTTTCAAAAAAAAATTCAAGGAATAATATTTTAAACAAAATCAAATGTATTTTGAAAACTCCATGTTTAAAAAAAATTGATCTTTCAATAAAGACCTCCCCCTTAACCTGACACACTTTTGGAACATCCTTATTAACCACAAAGAAGATCTACCTATGTATCTTAGGGTTCTTGGAGTTAAGTATTGACCTAGAGATTTTGACTCTAAGTGTTGGTAAATAGTTATGATTTTCAAATTGTATAAGTTTTAAAATATATATATATATATCAAAGTACACTTAGACAATCATGAAATATCATTATTTTGAAAAAAAAAAATTAATAAAATATTTCTATTAATCCTTATTTTGAAAATAATTTTAATAAAATATTTCTATTAATTTATAGATTTATAAAAAAAATTAAAATATTTTCAATTTAATGGTCTTTGCCACCTTACCCATTCTAAGTGTTTAGTACAATCGATCATGATAACCTAAAGTTTCTATGAAATGCTTTGTTAATTTTACTTGATTTAAAATTTTAAATTTAAATTGGAAGATTGTCTTACCTTGGGTTAGATTTAGGTTAGTTAAGTGCACATTTCAAAATTTGACTTTCAAGTCATGACGAGGCACAGAGGTCTTCTTTGATATCGGAACAACAATCACTTTCTTAGACAAAGTCTTTTTAAAAAAAGTATACACTTAACCTACTTCTTGAAAAAACTAGTTTAACTAGTTTATAATGTGACGAGATAGTTTTAGTCATTTTCTCTTAGCTGAGTGCAGCAAGTAGGATACTCCTTATCCAACTCGGACACACTTAGACTAAGTCTCTCTAATGTATTATCATCTAACCGCGTCCTAATACTAGGTTGTCAAGTGTTAAACAATCTTTTTTTTTCTATCTAACCATTATAGATTATGTTGATCTAAAGCATGAAAGGAATTCTGTAAAACTGTAAACAAAACTAACAGTGATCTCCTGTGACAAACACGATCTTCGCTTGGAGTCGGAAGAGCGATCACAAACAGAGATCGAAAAGTTCTTTGCAAAGTTCATGAACCAATTCCCTCTTCTTCTTGAATGTTCTTCACAGCCGATTGCTCTCTTGCTCACCCTTTTTTTTCTTAATTGCTTCTTGGATGCATTTATAGGAGGATGAATCTATAACTTGTGCTCTAATTGCACTTTAAAGGAGGAAGCTGAAGGGGAAGAGCCACCCTTTCATCTTCGTAACTCCTACATCTCCCCCTCGTCTAAGTCAATCCATAAAGGTTAACTAGTCACAAAGACCTTGTAAGTCACATAGACTATATGATAATCAAGTCACAAAGACCAGAGAAAAATACTAATTAGTCACAAAGACCAAATAAGAACATTCAATCCATACTTTAGGGAAAATGGTTCATGCGACAGCAAGCACACTGAGCAATTATTGCTAAGAAAGTTGTTACATTTAACTTAGTTGCTCTATTGAACAAATCAAAGACATCATTATCTTGCCTTTACCATAGATTAAATTATTTACATCATTATGAACATCTCTAATCCCTCAAAAAATAACTATCATGTCGAGAGCATGTTCAATATCTTCTATCAATACAATTATCTACGTAATAAAAAAATGTAACTGGTACCAGTGAATAAATGCAAAAGATGTAAATCTCTTTTAATCTTCCTTTTTAGCTAAAATCTATTCATTTTAATCAGTCACTTTCCTAATTATGCTCCATAGACCGAATCATCCATAGCTAATAGGATACATGCTAAAGTAGTAGTCACTGATTAGAACTTTAAGCAGACAGCTAAATAGTCACTTAGGATAAAATTGAGATTAACTTATAATCTCAAGGGTCTCACATTGTAGAGAAGTAGGGATCCATTCTCTTATTATCCTTATTGTCACCATAGCACATGTGGTATGAATCACATGCTACGATATTTTTCTCTTTATCAATAAAGAGTGCATGTTTTTCTTAACATCGTACAAATTTTGATCTAGACATACCTAACGTCTAATCTTGAATTCAACTTATGAATTCCAATCTGGCTTTTAGTCGATTCAGTAAATAGTGGGTTCATTTACTTTGATCATACATAAATGATCTCATCTTGACACAATTATCAAGGCGACCTTAACTTATGGGTATGTCTCTATTCACAGCTACATAAGTTATCCCATAAGTAACGGTCTTACCTATATTTATACTTAACAAATAGAGATGATTGTCCATGTGAGTGGACTAATCTTATTCCGCCAACATGATCACCAAAACTTTTATCCAAAATGTAACAATAACATATACACTGAATAGATCATGACAATTTTACAATGTGTTACATTTTACGAAGTCCCAAAGACTTCATATGTCCTTGAAATGACTCTTTAGTCAATGGCTTAGTAAAAGAATCTGCAAGCATAACACGTGTAGGGATATGCTCAAGAATTATCTTTTTCTTGTCAACAATATCCCTTACAAAATTATACTTAATTTTTATATGTTTGTCTTTGCTGTGATATTTGGGATCCTTGGAAAAAGCTATAGCAATTTGACTGTAATAGGACTCCCACTATCCTCAGTAATCTTCGGATGTTTCAGAAACCTTCTCAACCAGACAGCTTCTTGCATAGACGCTGCACAAACTACATACTCAGCTTCCATTGTCGACAATGCTACACAAGCTTGTTTCTTACTGTTCCATGAGATAGCGCCACCATTCAACAAGAAGGTATAGCCAGATGTGAATTTTCTGTTATCTAGGTCTTCTGCCCAATCTACATCTATGTAGCCCTTCATACTCATATTTAATCCTTAGAAATAGAGACAATAATCTGTTGTCCCTTTGAGGTATCTTAAAATCCTCTTCACCGCTTTCTAGTATCTCGATCCTAGGTTTGATTGGAAACAGCTAACTAAGCCAATAGTATAGCTTATATCAGGATGAGTACACAACATAGTGTACATTAGACTACTAATGGCACTGGTATATGATTTTTTTTTCATTTCAGCTATTTCTTCAGGAGTCTGGGATACATACTCTTGCTCAGAATAGTACCTTTTGCTGTAGGTGTTTGTTCAATGTTGCAATCTGTCATATTGAAGTATTGTAGCATCTTAGTGATATAAGCCTCTAGAGACAAACCCAACAACCTTTTTGATCGATTTCTAATGATCTTCACTCCTAAGATGTACTCAGCTTCTCCCATATCTATTATGTCAAATTGTGATGAAAGCCATGATTTAACTTCCATCACAAACTTTATGTCACTTCCAGCTATTAACATATCATCAACATATAATGATAAGATGACAAGCTTTCCTTTTTTTCCTTTCTTAGGTAAACACAATGATCCTCATTGATCATTTCGAACCATAAGATAAAATGACTTCATTAAATCTTATGTTCCATTGTCTTAACTCTTGCTTCAGCCTATTATTGACTTTTTAAGTCTATATACCTTCTAGCTGTGCCATATATATTTCCTCGTCAAGATTACAATTAAGGAAAGCCGTTCTTACATCCATCTGATATAATTTCATATCAAAATGTGCTACTATAGCTAGGATGACACGTATTGACACAAACTTCACAACTGGGGAGAATGTCTCTTCAAAATCAATACCTTCCATTTGGGTATATCCTTTTGCAACTAGTTGAACTTTGTATTGATTAATCGATCCATCTGCTTTCCTCTTTATTTTGAGAATTAATTTATTCCCAATAGCCCTTCGTCCTGGAGGAAGATCGACTAAATCCGAAACTTGATTCTTTCTCATAGACTTCATTTCCTCATCCATTTCAATTTTCCAGTTTTTTCTAACTAAGCATCTCAATGCTTCCTCAACAGTCTGAGGTTCCTCATCGTCAACTGGAAGAATCATTAATGCCTCATTTTCAATATCAAACATTCTCCAAGGAATAATCTTGCGAGTACTTCTTCGTGTTTTGAACTGTTGAGAAATTATCTTATTAATTGATAAATTGCTCCCACTAGGTTGATTAGAATCAGGCATCTCTCGTAATACCTGATTTGTTGATAAAAAAACATTATCCTCCTCTATTGCAAATAGAGGAATTGACTTATCAATTTCACCTCTTGTTGGGAACTCAGTTTCGAGAAAAGTAGTATCTCTAGACTTTATTTCAGAGATGGTGTCATCTTGTTGCTCACCGATGAAAATATAACCCTTAGAAGTATCAGAATACCTTACAAAGATACACTTCTTACCCATGGGTCCTAACTTTCCATATTTGTGAGTCTTATCATGAACATAAGCAGTTGACCCCAAGGTTTCAGATTACTCAAATCTGATTTTCTGCCACTCCAACGTTCATATGGAGTAGATGGAACAGATTTAGAAGGCACTCAGTTAAGTATATAGGTTGCAGCTAACAATGCATCTCTCCAATAAGAAATTGGCAAATTAGCTTGAGTCATCATAGACCTAACCATATATAAAAGAGTTCAATTTCTTCTTTCAACAACCCCATTTTGCTGTGGAGTTTCAGGGATAGTTAGCTGTCTAATAATCTTGTTCTCACTACATATTGTCTTGAACTGATCAGACAAATATTCTCCTTCACGGTCAGTGCGTAAGGTCTTAACCTTATGTTCCAATTGATTCTTAACTTCGTTCAAATAACTATTGAAGCAATCTAATGCTTTAGATTTATAAGAAATGAAATACACATGACCAAAATGTGTGAAGTCATCAATAAATGTAATAAAATAAGAACTCCCATGTCTAGCCTTCACATTCATTAGACTATAAATATTCGAATAAATTAATTGCAATGGTGATTCAACTCTAATAGTCTTATCAAATGGTTTTCTAGTTTATTTTCCAGCAAGACAATGCTCACATATGGACAAGCTAACCTTAGCATAAGTGTCGAGCAAGCCCTCGTTAGCTAATCTATTCATTCGGTCTTGTCCTATATGTCCAAGTCTAGCATGCCAAATTTTATCATTTACATCAGCATCACTAGTAAAAGCAATGTTTGAAAAATAACCATTATTGTCATAATTAATATATGGTTCTACATCAAGAACCATGAAACCATTCGATACATAATCATATCCAATTAACATAGAGTTAATACTTAGTTCCACACATCGACTGTAAAAGTTTATACAATAACACAAATCAAGAAGACTAGTAACAGAAACCAGATTTCGTCGAATCTCAGGATCATACAAGACATCATGTAGAAATAAGGTACGTCCACCACGTAGGTTGAGTTTGTAAGTGTCAACTCCTTTGACTTCAATCCTTGCATTGTTTCTCACATATATCCATTTATTGTCAATTGGTAACCAACGATACTCCATGTATGTAGCTCAATCATGAGCTACATGGTTCATTGCTCCTAAATCTATAATCCACAAAGGATAAGAATCAGCAAACAATACTGAACTAGCAACATAATGCTCATGAAAAGAAGATAAACATGGATTTACCTTCTTTGGCTCAGCACAATCCTGAGCAAAGTGGCCCTTCTTGCCACAACTATAGCAAGTCAACTTGCTTTTAGGTTTTTGTCCATACTTCTTTTCTTTAAAGTTTTTCTTGATTGGGTCTTGCCCAGCAATAGCACTAGCTTCTTTTCCCTTTCCCTTTCCTTTCTTGAACAATCTTTTCTTATTCTTGGATCTAGATGCTCCAACAAAACCTTCAGCTACAAAAACTTGTCCAGAAATCCTTGCAGATTCAATTCTCTCCACCTTAAGTTCAATATGGCGTGAGACATCAGTGAAAGTCTTGATATTTTATCTAATTCTATTTCATCATTTCTCAAGAATCAGGAAGGGAACGGATTACTGCTTGAACTTGTTGTTCATTAGTCAACTCATGACCGACAACTTTTAAATCCCAGATCATATTTGCTATTTTCCTTAGATGTTGGGCCATGGATACGTTCAGACGCTTTTTGCAACTGTCAAATTCAATTGTCAGCTGTTGAAGCTTGCTCAAGCTAACTCCACTATATTTCTCTCTCAGGGCAACCCAGACGGCATGAGCTGATGGTAATGACTCATATTCAAATATTAGGTCATCTACCATTGAACTAATCAATATCCCTTTAGCAGTGGAGTCCTTTTTCTTCCATGCCTTATAGGAATCAAGATCAAGTTTATGCTACATTGTTGAACCTTCAGCAGGTTCATCCATAAACTGATTCACAATTTCTAGAACTTCTTGTTCCTCAAGGACATATTGTATCTTGAGGTGCCAGATTTTATAATTATCCTCATATAATTTTTCTCCCTTATTGAGTTCATCTATGATGTTTTTAGTTGTCATAATCTATCATAAATAAATATATTATTTAGTTATTCAGTGTAATTCATATGTATGCAATTAATGATTGACTCAATATAAATTTGAGTTGGTTTACAAAATCAAGTGATAACTACGTTTCCACTCATCATTTGTATGATCCAATCTAATCAACATTGATCAATTATATTATACACATCCCATCAAATGAACTAATCATTTATGAAAACAAAATGAACTAATCTTTTTCATATGAACTAATCATTAAGTATAAACTAATCATTTGCAAGTTTGTTAACACATAACATAACTTTTTCCATAAAATATAACATTGTTCGTACAAAACAACAGTTTCTACTATATTATTTTCTTAAACTAAATGAGCTAACACTGTTCGTACATAACGACAGTTACAGAACTCTAATAACATAGATAAACTAACACCACTCCTACTAGGAAAAATACTAGTGCAGTGGGCAATACTATCTCGTTCATCCCAGACTCGATTAGGGCAAGATCAACTTCAGGATTCTCTATTAGATCCTCATTCAGATCTGGATCCTCCACAAACTCTTTTGGATCTTCTTCTAGATCCTCCTCAAACTCTTCGGGATCCTCCTCAGACTCTTCTAGATCCTCCTCAGACTCTTCTGAATCCTTCTCAGACTCTTTAGGATCCTCTACATTGTGAAGTAACTCCACACACAACTCTACATATGAGATATGCCCTTGAAAGCGCACCCATATATGGCGTGCTTCTCTACCTTAGGATGCCCTGGCAATGAGTTAATCAAAGCCCAGATCCTGTAATTGTCGAGGATTGGAAACTCTTCCTTCTTGAGCTTCCAGACTAGTCGATTGAGCCATCCAATATGTCCTCTAAGTCTGTAAATATACTCAATCTCCTCCCTTAGCTCATTTTGTCGCACATTGCGACGAGTCATCGTGCATATAGTCTTGGGCATCTAGAATTGAAAATAATAATGTCAATATAAAACCAACAAACCAGTAACAAAATTGGCTAAATTCAATTCACACATATGCATAGAACAAATATATACAAAATACATAAGCAAATAAAAAAAAATTATTTATTTGAGGAGCTCCAGTTGATTGATACACTGAACTGGTCGATTGGAAAACCAGATCATAAGAATTAGCTTAGTCCCTTGTCCTCATTAGAACTGATCTAATTGGATAGGGATGTATATCCTATGTTGTTCTTGTTTAAACCTAAGCTCATTTAATTTATTCTGACCTATTAGCCAATCTGGATCATTTGATCAAATTTGGCTCATTAGAATAAATCTGGCCTATTTGAATCAATCTTGGCTAATTTTGGTCAAATATGGTCCCATAGAGTCAAATTTATCAGATTAAATGAACTGGTTTGATTTAGATCAGTTCTGGTTTGGACCAAACTGGTCTGATTAAACCAACCAATGGTTTGAATCAAATCTGGTTTGGACCAAACTGGTCTGGTTAAAACAACCAATGGTTTAAATCAGACTTGAGTCTGATCGAACCAAACTAATCTGAACCAATAGATTTGAACCAATTGATATCTGTTAACATAAATATAATTCCTATTACTCTATCGACATGCAAATGCTAACATTTTTTTTTGTTTTGATTTAATAAAATCAAACAATTCCTCAAACAGTAATGACGATCTTTTCTTCTCCCCTCTTCTCTCGCATGACTCACACGTCGCACGTCGCTTCAACTCCTACCACGACAAAACACAACAGCTAGAGGGACTACCAATCGCCAGCCTCCCGTAACGATCACTGGTGCTCTCCAGCCACAGAAGTCGATCATCATCGTCGGCGATAGTTCGACAATGGAGAAAACTCATGTTAAATACAACAAATAAAATAATTAAAATTATGTGTGTGACCGAGGAATAAGTTTAAAGGAATTTCTGGGAATTTTTTTAAAAAAATCAGGATTTAATTGGAGCTATTTAGAGGAGTTCACGGGGATATAAATAATAGGATTTTAGAAGACCTGTTTGGAATATCAAATAAGTTGGGAGTTGATTAAATTGATTAAATTGATTAAACCCTAAATTGGAATTATTAACCTAAGTTAAAGATGTAATTAACCTAAAGTTTAAATTATTTAACCTAAGTTTTCATATTTCCTAAACAATATATATTTTCTCCTTCTCTCGAAAAGAAGACTCGAACACCTCGACATCGAGACGCCTCCTCTCCTTCTCTGCTCCGACCACAGCCGCTGATGCTGCTCGTCCGCGCCGCTCTCCCATCTTCGCTTCCCCACCGCCACAATCCCCACCGATGGATCTCCCCTCCCCTCTCGATCTCTCCTCACTCACTGCCCTAGCCAAACCGCAGGCGATTGCTTCGACGGAATGGAGCTCCAACCACCATAGCCCTATCACGGGGCCATCACTGTCCATCTACGACCATCACAGTCATTTTCGAGTGTGGCAATTCAGCGATCCGTCAATCCTCCATTTCAGCGACGTCGTCTCCTCTCCTCTCCTGTCGCCATCCTCTTCCACGATCGGAGTCTTCCATTTTCATCAATGCCAGGAAAATCTGGTTTCATTCCAAGCAGAAGCCTGGGTCCGATTTCAGCAATTGATTGAAATCGGTCTCTGGTAGGCAAACCATTTTTCCTTTCACCTGTTTGTATTCTTTCTCTTCATCATTCTTGTTTGTTGTTGGGCAAAGATTGGACTAGAGGATTTGCTGAATTTGATTTCCTCAATTAGTTACGTGATGGTGTCTAGTGCACCTAATGGAGTTTTCGAGTTGAGCAAGCCTATGAGCTAGGAAATAGATGAGGAGTAGTAAATCCAGGGGTTGTAATGTTCTTGTTGTGATGATAAGCTTGTGGATGGTTTCTAAGATCTTTATGGTTTCTCAATTTTACAGTTTGCGATAGTTATGCTGAAGTTGAAGTTTTTCCGTGCAGGATTATCACTCGAGAAGATATTGATGCTACTTTTGGCTTGTGAGGAATCTAATTAATTAGCCAAGTTTAAGGCCTTATCATCTTATAGGTGTGAATTGTCTTCTCTTATTGTACGGAAAAAGAATTGGTGGAGGAACCATAGGGTAAGAGTTTTGTTAAAATTAATTTTGGGTGATTAATCTTGATTGATATATGACTGTTTAGGTGTTCTTATACTTGAACTTAGTACTGATTAGGTTAAATGATAACCTTATGTATAGATTGGGTTAATTATAGATTTATGGAAATTTAGTTCAGAATGGGAAGGAAATATCAAATGATTGGTGTAATCGGGTTAATTAATAACCTTGGATATAATTTAGGTTTATAAGGAAGAAGGAACTCTTTGGTTCATATACCGTGTAAATAGATTTCCTTGTAAGGGGGTTAGTATTGATTTGATTAAGTAGACCTATATGAAGAGATTTTTGGGTTAAACCTGAATTCTAGGGTTGATGATGCCTAAACCAATTGATTCATGATTAGACCTAACTAATTAGGGTTTGGTTATGTGGAGTAATAAGGAAAGGAAATGGAATGAACCAATTAGGGTTTCCTAATTTGGTATGGGATTTAGTTCGGTTAAATATTTTATGATAGACCATGATTTTTATTCGAGTTTCTATGACGCGGGACATTGATTTGGGACAGATACCTGGACTTAAGGATTACTCGACACGACCTATTTGGAGGCGGATATTTCTTCCTTGTTCTCATTTACTTATTGACCTTAGTGCATGATTGTTATACTGCTTAAGTAGCCGTAGTTACCTTGACTCTAATTGTAACTTTTACTTGAGTTTAATACTTGCTGCTTGCACTTTATTTACTCTGTTTTATGTTCATACAGTCTACATGATCTTTATTCTGTAGCATGTACACATGTATGGTGTGCATAATAGTAACATGTGTATGATTGGCTAATCATGTAGTTATTTGATATGCGTGTAACATGTGTTTATGTTCACATGATAGATTCAGTTATTCGGGCTATGTGATTGCGTACATGTGTGTGACGTGTACCTTAGAATCATGTTTATGAACATGTAGTGATAGACACGCGTGTGGCGTGCATTTATACATACTTGATAGCTTTTGTTTCATTTACACCATGTAGCTATAGATGTGGACACGTGTATAGTGTGTACCAATTATTATTTCATATATGTGGATTTCATATCTGATTTGTAGTTATTTACACGTGGGTGGTGTGTATCATGATTAATATATCTTCATGGATGTCTTAGTACATTTATGTAGTTAGACATATGTGACGGTAGATTTACTTGTCTATCTACCACCATGATGATGCATGTATGTGTTGGGGTTTCAAGGTTGGAAACAAAGTCTCACATTGAAAATACATGGGAAAGATAATGGGCTTATAAGGGAAAGACATGTTCATTGGTATGAGGTCGTTTGGGTAGAGCCCAAGAACAAAATCATGAGGGTCTCGGCCCAAAGTGGACAATATCATACCATTGTGGAAATATCTAAATTCCTTCGGTCCTAACAATTGGTATCAGAGCCCGGACTGCCAGAAGGTCTAACCGCCGACTGTGCACA
>JBBUKS010000113.1:9737698-9753858 GCA_038050645.1 Hedychium gardnerianum | reverse complement strand
TCGCACGGATCCGGTGGCAAAGGATCTAGGGCTTTCCGCTGCGCATTTGCGTGTTTAGCGCCCTAGACTTCCTTACATTATTAACAAGGGAGCTCTTTATCTTCACAACCCAAACAACATGATATCCAAGTACCCTAATCATGTCACATATATTAAATCCAATTCTAAATACATTATCCATAAAATTAGTATTAGATTCAACCCCATCTTCTAACCTAACACCCCTTAATCATAGATGTAGGTATATATATGCAAGAACAACTAATACTATCATCTGAGTTCACTACTCAATTGATTACAACCCAACTACACAAAACAAACACATCACCACACCAATTACTACAACAATCTACCAAAATTTCATCCATCTTTACCTACTATAAGTGGCAGCCGGAGGTGAAGAAATGCTCTGCTGGCAGTATGGTGGATGGTCGGGGCAGTGTCAGGGGTTTGCTGGCCAACCAGAACAAGGTGACAGCTCGATAGTAGTTCTCTAAACAGGGTGAGGGATCAACACTACGATTACACTTGTTTCTACAACCCTAATCAACTTATCAGATCCACAATTTTGCTTCTATGAATCTTACCTGCCCTTAAATGGGTGTACTGTCGGACAGTTGGGGTTGGTCGATTGCTACCAATGTCGAATCAACAGAAACCCCAACAATTTAACTGGTGTTGCTGATGACCGGAGCCAAGAATTAGTTGACCAGAACTGAAAATAGAGGAAACAAAATTCAAAGGACGAAAGAAAGATGCCTAGCTCCGACCGGCAGTGTTGGCGTCGAGCTCGACACTTCCGCCCTGGCTTGATCTAATCAGAGCAGGATTAAAGCTTCTATAACTTCGATAAAGCCTGATCTAACCTAGAACTGGCTAAATCCCATCAGTCGGTGACTAGAAGCGGTGGTCAGCTCAGTCAAAGAAAGAGGGCAGCTCCAGATGACCTAGATCTACCTCTATGGAGATCTCGGTCAACTCCGACAGTTAGGGTTGTGGCTGACGATGTTGGCCGAAGGGGAAGGGAAGCCTGGCGTCGGCTGGTGGTCGACGGTCGCAGGAGGTAGATCGGCGTCGGCACTCGAGTGTGGAGGCAGAGAGAAGAAAATCAAATTGGTGCTAATGAATAGGAGAGCGGGTCAACTTAGGTATTTAAATTCCCCAACTTAGGTTTTAATTTCTCAACCTTATGATTAATTAACTCAATCAATTCCTAACTTAATTAATATATCAAACAGGCCTTATAAAAGCCTATTATTTATATCCCTGTGAATTTGTCATTTTAGTTTCGTTTAAATCCAGAAAAAATTCTAAAATTCCTTAAAAATTCAATAAATTTATTTTTCTGTTAACGCTCATTATTTAGCTATTTAGGTTGGGATAGACTCAGCCAAAGTCAAGCATCGATCAGATCCAGCCACATTAGTGATCTAAGCGCCTCAAAGGAATAGAGACACCTTGAAAAGGATAAGGTGTGGTGGACTCGGATTTGGATCGAATCACTTCAGATAGAAGTGCCTCAAAGGGAATAGAGACACTTGGATGAACTTATAAAAGAAGGGTTAGACCAATACCTTGGACACAACTGCCCGGACAACTTTCACACTCGCGTGCTGCTCCGAAACTCACTCTATGACACTAAAACGTCGCTTAGACAACTGACGCTCAAGCTTTCTTCTTCATTCAAGTTGTCGGTATTTTTATTATATGCAATCTATACTTAATTGAATTGTATTATCATCGTGCTATTAGTGGATTGTTCATCGAAAGCACTCATTTGGGTGCGGGCCTTGGACTAGTCGTCGTCGGATGGTCAACCAAGTAAAAACAAACGTGTCACCTTAGTTGTGTTGCTTATTTCTTATTTCGTTTACTCTCATGTTTTACAAAAAGTGTGAAAAAAAATTATATGCGCTATTCACCCCCACCCCGCCCCCCTCTAGCACTCTTTTCGATCCAACAATTACCTGAAATAACCGATATTTTTTTTATAAAAAAATGAATTTCTGAAATAATCGAATTGAACTTTTAAATTCGATCGATTAATTTGGTTTAACCAAACTTTTGCTCACCCCTAGCTAAGTTAGCCGAGTGCTGAGTGGCCGAGTGCCAAGCTACCAAGCTAGCCGAGTGCCTGAGCTACTGAGCTGATCGAGCTGCCAAGTGGCTGAGCTGTCCAGTGGCCAACTGCCAAGTAGGCTGAGTGCCGAGTGGGTTGAGCTACAAGTGCCTGAGTTGCCGAGTAGGTTGAGTGTCGAGTGGTCAACGACCGAGAAGATTGAGTGACGAGTAGGCCGAGTGCTGAGTTGCTGAGTAGGCCGAGCGTCAAGCTACTGAGTGGGTTGAGTGGCCCAAGTGCTAAGCTACCAAATAGGCCGAGTGGAGAGGTGTGCTATAGCTGTCAAGGCTTGTATTAAACATAATTTTCTTAAAACAGATTTGTTTCCTCCGTCAGTACTTAGAGGTTTCGTAAACATATTTGCAACCAAACACTGGTTGTATGTGACGAATTGAACATGTACTTAAAACACTATCACTGGGAAAGCAAATTGCTGCCAAGCAAGGCTGCTTGGCAGAGAGGTGGAGAATGTGAGGAAAGGAGTTGGATGAATTCTTCACTGTACGCACTCTATATACTCTCTTCTACCTAAGGTAGGAGCCTCCACCTTGGCAGTATTAAATTTGTTTTTTAATGGCCAAGTAGTGGTCATTCATTGCCTTCGCTCACTCAGATTGAAATGCGAACAACTGACCATTAATGGATGATCGTTACCGTCCGTGCGGTTACAAGTCAGTCATTAACGTCCAACTATTTTGGATTGCTATTAATGTGTTCGTTGCACACTTAAAATATGCATGAAAAATAATTTGTGGCAAAATATTAATTGGTCTATTTGAGCAATTTTTATCTATTCGATCCGACATTTGACTCACACAAGTCGTATTCACACATAAGTCAATTGAATTTAATATCATCTGAATCCTAAATTTACACCCCATATACGGGCACGCATAAGAGAGATTATTTCATCCATACAAATTCACATCTAAAGTTTTCATTCATTATAAACCAGACACAATACCATAAAACTCTCAATGTGAAATTAAATTCTCATTAACTTTGAATTTTAATTTATTTTTCATTCACTTGGTTTAACATTTAGTGGACTCAACAAAGATTCAGTTAGCTCCTCAAATGTACATACAGTCCGATGGTTTTTATTTCAATTGACTCGTCTAGCTGCTTCGGTGAGGTTAGCTTTTCCAGCGATTTTTCGAATTGTTTTAAATGATAATGAGCAGAGCTTATAAATAACGAGAATTTATGAAAGGGTGCAGGTAGATTTGAGAATTTATCAAAAGGAACATAATGTTTTACTAATTAACAAAAGAAGCACTTATTTTTCTGTACTTTTCCGTTCCATCCCTCCCTCTGTTCATTTTTTTTTTCTTTTCTTTCTTTACTCAAGTGCATGTCATCGCTCTTTTCTATTCTCTCTTTTACATACATACCTATAATAATTATTATAATATTAATTTTTAAAAATTAAAATCACAACTTAATTATATTAACACTGATAATTTTAATTTATACTACCACAGATCTAATCTATTTTAAATCAAGCCTAACATAAATCTAATTTCTCAAATATCATAATCATATTCTAACTAATTTTTTTGAATAACATTATAGTATCTTGATTAAAATAAATAATAAAGGACGATAATTTCTTGTAACTTTAAAAACTCATCTAACTTAAAATATATTTAATCAGATGTATTTAGGTTCATCATTAGATTTGTCCTAAATCTATTTATTAACCTAAACAAATTTGATTGAATATATTTTAAATCACGTGGGTTTCTGTAAGAAATCTAATAGTGATCTCCGTTGTTTATTTTGATTTTTTCAAAGGTATTACAATATTATATTAATTTTTAACTAAAATGAGGGGCTGATCTCTGAGAAATTAAATGTATATTGAATCTGATCTGAATTAGATTAGATTCGTGGTAGTGTAAATAGTATTAATAGTGCTAATGTAATTATTATATATATATATACAAGAAAAAGAAAAAGAAGAAGAAGAGAAATAGAAAAAAAATGATAGAGAAAAAAGTTTTAAAAAAAATCAGATTTGATAGAAGAGTAAAACGAAAAGCAAAAAAAAAAATCATTTTTGATAATAATCAAAATATGATGTAATAAATTTTCAAATCTACGTGCCCCAAGCTAAATTTTTCATATAAATATTATTAATTATTTTGATGTATTCATTTCCAAAAATTCCAACCTGCTTCACGAGTCACACCAGAGTAACAACCAGTGACAGCGATGGGAGAGCGAAGCACGTCCACAAGGGGAGTAGGAGGCCTCTTCCTGGCCTCCCTGCTGCTCGCGGTGGCTTCTGGCTTCTTCCACCGCCCTCTGCTTCGAGCTCGAATTGCATCTCCGAGGACATCAAACTCCACAAAGTCGCCGTCGGCAAATACTCCCTCGCCAGCCTCTCCGATCACGTCCCCCTCCCCGACTCCCACAGGGTCTCCGTCAAGGTCGCCCTTCCACTTCTTTCCAAACCCATTCCAGCTGCGCGCTTGTTTGATCTATAGCTCCTTACCATTGGTGGATCGCTAGGTTACCTCACCGTACGGGAACAGCATCCATTACGCTGATCAGGTGGATTCGGGGAACTTCGCCTTCACCTCGAATGAGTCTGGCGACTACCTCGCGTGCTTCTCGGCCCACGACCAAAAGCCCCCCGTCAGAATGGCGGTGGATTTCGAGTGGAGGACTGGCTTTGCCGCCAAGGACTGGACTGGCGTTGCTATCAAGGGTCAGATTGAGGTAAGGAAATTGCATTCCCTTTCCTTCTTGATATAATGCACTTCAAGTGTTGCAGAACTCTTTAATTATTCTATTGTTTCAGCTCATACGAAATAGATATGACCTTTTCCTAATCTTGAAATATAAATGAACTTAATGATTTCAATGTGCTTGAATATAACTGTAGATTTTATAGAGTATGTTCTGATTGGAGCAAGCAATAATAGGTTTTCCTGTTAGCTAGGCTCATATAGATATTACATAGCACAAGATAGAGATCGTCAAACCACAAAGAACAATACAACAACAACAATAACAACAACAACCACCAAGCATTATCCCACTATGTGAGGTCGGCTAAAACCACAAAGAACAATGCTATGATTATTTCCTGGTGGTGTTGAAAAGTTATGTTAAGAAAGATCATGGTAATAGTACATACAGTTTGTATAAAATGCTCAAGGTGCTCTCAGCCTGGCCTGTGAGTTCCTGTTTTAGGACCTACATCATCCCATGTATAGGTGGTTCCTGTTTAGGAAGCTATAATAGTATGAGCTGAGAAACAAGATCTTCGAAACATCACCACTGTGGTTTTTGTGTAAGAGTTCATCGATCATGGATGCAAAATTGATGTCAATTCTTCTATGCAGCTGTTTTACTGAAGCTCAAATGAATAACTAAATCCTCCTGGTTTTAGTCATGTTGCTATCAAGAGAACTACTCACGCATTGGGACCAAGTGAACTACCCACACATTGAGAACATGGTTACTTGTATGACTAAGTTTCGGTTCCCTCCCATGTCATAATTGATACAGTTTTCTATAGTCATTTTGGAGGTATTTTATTGACAATGTATTTCTAGCATAAGGAGCTTATCCTAACTACTTAGTTTTAGCCTGTGAGTCTGCGACGGATTTGGTTTTGCAAAGGATTACTAATTTGGATATGGAAGTGTGAATCTAGCATCCTCAGTAATATGATCATACGTTGTGGAGTGGATCAAATCTGATATGAAACCCCTATCATCTATTGAAAGTCAAAATCACTTTCAGAAGAAGATTTCTAAAAGGTGTTATTGCACCTAAAAGTGTACTCAATTAGTTATGAGGGATAAGGCCAAGCGTCGGCAGTCTGGCTTTATGGAGTAAGGACAAAGAATCCAAATGGCTTTTGCAACAAATTCAGTTTACACTTTAATGTGAGAAATAAAGAACAAATTCAAGTCTTACTAGGGAAATATATGAAGGCCATTAGCAAACAAATTATGTTTACACTTTAATGAAAGAAATGAAGAACACATTCAAATCTTACTAGGGAAATATATGAAGGCCATATTGGCTAACTAATTGCTTCAAATAACGAGCCAAAGTGGTCATCTACTAATGTTTTTTGGATGTCCAAATTGGTTATTTATTGCAGGGATTCCTAGTAAGACTGATACAGACCATTACAGAAGTTTGAAACTCCTCTGAATGTGGGCAGAGATCCAAAAGGAAAACAATCTTTGTTTTCATCACGACGTGGGATATACTTCCATCTACCTTGAAATACCCCACCTAGTGATAATCCATTAGAAGGCAACATTCAGAATCACAATAACAAGAAATACTACAGGATAAGTAGATAGTATACAACAAAATATACATTTTATTTACTTCTAAAGAATCAGAAAATGTTTTTAGCATATAAACAAGAACATCTCGTAAAAATTAAAGAAATGCTCGTCTGTATAAAAGAAAGTACCTCATGTGTTGTAAAAACAAAATGCTAAAAGAAAGAAAATAAGTCAAAGAATTTGCTTGACAAAAAGTAGGAGAAACCATGAAAGTTCTTGTTTAGAGTTAAAAGTGATCTTAAAGATCTAAATATTACTAGCATGTAACCTTGCTTTGATTTCAATAGAAAGATAAGATCCATAGAGTTATCTCAAAATGATGGAGGCTAGTATGGCATGAAGGCAATCAATGGTTATTTTATTATTTACTTTATCAGAAACCAATACGGTTCCAAGTACAGATCTCAACAACAATCATTTTATTACAATGTTCCAATACTTTGTTCTTGTTGATAGGCTATGGAACTGGAGTTGAAGAAGCTGGAAGATGTTGTGAAGTCCATCCATGATGAAATGTTTTATCTGCGCAAAAGGTAAACATGCTGTTTTAAGCTTGCTTGGGCTGGTTTTAGTTGGTTACAATTTTTTTTTTAAATTTCAGCAGCTGAATTTCGTGATTATGGTACCACAATCAACTTAGTATCTCGGTTGCTTTGTGGTGCAGAGAGGAGCAAATGCAGGACATGAACAGATCGACTAACTCAAGGATGGCTTGGCTGGGTTTTCTGTCACTTGCTGTCTGTCTTTCAGTGGCTGGCTTGCAGCTATGGCATCTGAAGAAGTTTTTCAAGAAAAAGAAGCTGCTTTAATCATAGATTTTTGCCCTCAGTTCCCTTCTTTACTCGCGTACATGTATCAATACTATGGTATCAAGGACGTTGACGACAAGTTAAACTAGGATCCCTCTTGTTTTGAAACGAGATGACGATCAGCCCAGCAAATTAACTGTGCAGCTTCGAATCAATCTTTGATTGTTGATCAATCAATGGTTCAAACTGATTTGCACTTGGTCCCTTTGTTCCCTGTCATATAAGTTTTGTTTGTTTCACACCTGAGTCTATGCCATAAGTAGGTTTTAACCAAATCGAATCAGATCGTAGTCTAAACTTTGGTCATATTTGAATTTCGTCAAACCAAATTCCATTTATAATATATTAGATGGAATGTTAGGCGCAGTTAGTCTTGTAACTTGGTCAAAGTTAGGATTGACTTAGTTAAATTGTGATTGATTTTGTCCAATTTAGGTTTAATCAAATTGAATTATGATTTTCTTATGCTTATCTTAATTAGGTTGACCTAATCAGGGGTTTGACTTGTCCAAATAGGATCGAACTTATCTAATTTCACCATTACCTGATGTTGATCATTCGCAGGTCTTCGGAAGACACTAGAGCTAGTATTGTCGGAGGAAAAAAAAAAATATTGAATTTATAATTTTCTTTTATGCATAATGTGAGTTATCTTGTTTCGATGAATTCGAGTTCCGTTCAAGTTATTTAAATTTTAATTTGAATATATTTAAATTAAAATTATAAAAATAATGATGAAATTTGATTGATAAAATAATCAAATAAAATATTATAAATTTAAATTTAATTTGAAAAAATTATTTAATATGTTCTAAGTTGATTTGAATTTAATAATGTAGAATATGAATTTTCGAGTTGATTCAAAAAGCTCATGAATATATTCGTCCGCACTCCTAATCCAGAGCCATGGCTAGTATTGCTATAAAAAAAATTATTGTAACATGAAATGTGTCACATGAGATTTAAATTATAATACTGTATTTATTCGGAGACACAGATTAAAAAGGAAAGCATTATATCGTAGAAATATATTCTTTGGGGAGGAGAAAAGAAAGATGAAGGAAAAGAAAAGGGATGCAGCCATAGTCACAATGTCTATACTGTCACAGTGAGGTCGCGCCTCACTCGCGAGAGGGATATAGTGACAACCGTGACATCTTCATTGTCATGACAAGATTGAACCTCATCGGCCCACAATCTCACGGTGAGGTCGGGTCTTATCCCGAGAGCTCGCCGCATGGCTGCGGCCTTACATTTCATTTGTGACTATCACAACCTCACATCTCGCCCTACAACCTCGTCGTTGGTTGTTGAGTAGCCGAGAAGCAACGAAGCGAGAAGGATAGGTGGAAGTCATTCCGTCTAATTTTGAATGGACAAAAAAAATATATCAAATTTAAATTACATACAAATTTAAAATCATATTTTTTTAATAAATAAACAATCCTTCATCTTTTATATCATCCGTCCCTCCGAGTGAACAGCGCATAAGGGTTGATTTCTGTTTATCGCTGGATTTTGTTTCAGTTTATTACTAGTTTTTTTTTATTGATTTTTCAGCAAAACTTTTGTACTACAATCATCTATTTTTAATGCATGCATTCATGGAAGAATAATTTCTTGCATTTCTCACTTTAATTAATGCTTAAGGATCTTCCACGTGTACAGCTTCTAATTATAGTACTTCCCTCCCTTCCTTCATCCTTGCGTCGCGTATAATCCCTTTCCATTTTTATTTCTTTATTCCGATGCTTTCTATTCCAGAGGTTGTGCTTCCCCCCAGATTTGATCTTTCGGTTGCAGGCATTGCTTCGAAGAGACGGAGGTAAACTTTTGGATCTTATCGACATTGCTTTGAGGATCTGGTGTTTCTCCCTCTTGCTTAAATCGAAATGAATAATGCGAGCTGGATTTTCGAATGGCTTGTGGAGTTTCGGATCGACGATGTCTTTAATGGATACATGATGTTTTGGTAATGCTACCGTCTTGATTCTTAGCTTTATCTGGGGTTGGTGGGAGTGTGTTGCGTAAGTTTTGTAGTGCACTAAGGGTGGGCATTGGTGAATTCGATTTCATCGGCTTTTTTCCCCGATATGCGAGCTAGACAAGGATCTGAACTCTAGAACTAGTAAAATGACTTGGGTAAAAACCAAAGACAAGGATGATGGTTTTAATTTCATGGTTTGAATGTATTTGGGGAATTGTTTAGAGTGGAAGACGCATGAGAAACTTTTCTCCAAATGAAAGGAATGGGTTTGTTCATGACACTAGCTCCATTTCGGAGGTCCTTCTAATTTCTTCATTAGAATGTCAAAGTTGACACCTAGAAGGTTAGATGCATGCTTAATTTGGATGTTTGTGCATGATTATGGAAACTAATCAAAGAAAAATTTAGTTAGTAATCGTGACCCAAAGGTCAAGGACTTAGTAATGATTCTTCATCATTTATAATCAATTTCTACTCATTTTAAGGAGATTAGATGTTTACCTTTTTTTCTTATTATAATTTTAAATTTCTCCATATGTAGGTGGGACCTAACAAGATGATGGATGTTGAACTCCCAGAAGATGAAGGTACTAGTACACCACTGAGTGCAAGGAATATGCAGACATTTGAGCACATTGGATCATTTGCTGCTGTTGCTCAATATAACCCTCGGAGAACAAATAGGATTCTAATGAGTATTTACACAGTGCTAGTCAAGGCGAAAACCAATGTGCTATTACCTTTTGGACCTGTAGCCATCATGCTTCACTATCTTACTGGAAAGCAAGTAAGGATTGCTCGTCAATATTATTGTATTAAATACTAAGTTATCCTCTTCCATGCATTGTTATTCTCAAATCACACTGTTGATGGTTATTCTTTTTTGTTTTCTTGTAGTAACAATGAATCACTAATCTTTAGGAAGGTTGTCTCATGATGCTTTGTTGTGTTCTGGATCTGGCAATTTTAACTTGTTTGTGCTAATATATATGGAGAAATCACACTTTCCTTGAAGCTTGGTAATTTTGTTGATAGATCATGGTACAAATGTGTCAAAATAGGATATAATGTAGAGCAGTCCTCTTTGTCCAATTATTACTTTCCCTACCTCACCTTAGAGTGATGGGCAGAAGGAGGATATGATTAAGTTGAGCCTTGATGTAGGGAAGTTAGATAAGGTTGCTAATGGGGCAAACTCAGGATTTTGTCCTGTTTTTTCTTTTATTACTTAGAGTTCAATTTCGGATTATGTTTATGCAATTGATATAACTAAGCATCTTCAGGGTTATTTCTTTTCTAAGGACTAGAGAAGAAATTTTGTTCTTGGAATATGCGTTAGAGAATACTATCAGAGTATTTGAAGAGCTTTGTTCCTAAGTAAGGGAGGAGTTTCTCATTCATAACAATATAGCAAAATCAAATTTACAGGGTAGCACATAATAGGGTAAACACATACAATAATAGAAAATAAACATGTTTTATCAATATTTTTTATAGTTTGACTACATGTTGACATTATATAAGTAAATTCATGCTACAAGAATAACACATGGGTGTTGTTGAGGGTCATGCAGAGTTTGTGAGGTTTATGTAGGGATTTTTGCAAGGTTTATTGAGGGATTTTTGTGAAGGTTGGAGGAGGGTGACACAAGTGAGATTAATTAAAACCTAAACCAAACAAACAAATTATATTATTGGCTGATAAAATCTCAAAATTTTCCCCCAAACTCAATTCAACACAAAACCTCATCTCCTCAATCAAAGAAAATTAATATATGTTGTCTAGAAAAAAAAATTTCAATGATCTCCCCTTGACTTTTATATAATTTTTTTCTAAAGTCTAAAATAAAAAAAATATAAAATTGGCAATTTTAACATTAGTGCTACTACCTATTAATTTCTTTTAACAAACACTTGTAAGTCATGCAATACTACTTTGACCTTTTTATAAGCTTGCAACTTATCTTTATTTGATGTCGTCTCGGCAAAATTTGTTGGTAACTATGTAATTTCTAATACCATAATTTTCAAACTCGATTGATTCCCACTTATTAGCCGACTCCACTTAGTGGGATAAAGGCTTTGCTTGTTATTAGTGGTAGTTGATTTCCACTTATATTCACCCCAAATCAACTAGTGTTTATCAACATCCTTTTTCGCCTGTGACGTTACTCAAACTACCAAGTCTTTTTTTAATGTTTTATTTAGTACTATATCATACTTGTTAATGCAGAGTATTAATAAATAATATAGTTTAATAGAAAAAATATTTAAACTAAAAAATCACAATCCATTATTTTAAAGAATAACCTTAACTAAAAAATTAAAGATTGATGATATATTTATTTATTAGTCTGGCGGTATTGTTTTTAAATTTGCTTATGTTTATTACTAGCTAGAGCTAATCTAATAATCATAAAACATATACAAGTCCTTGAAATTAAAGTTAAATATTTGTAAGACTACACTTTTGCAGGTGGCTCATTACTAGTGCACATCTTTTGTATTAGATATTCATGGTTTGGTAAAACACTAAATGAAGCATATCATTCATATTTGAATAGAGTAAAATATTTAAGTTTTAACTTAATTTTGCTTAGTCCTTTCAATTAATTTTCTAATTAGTTTATGTTTTAAAATATTTTGAAACCAAATTTTGTTTTTTTCCTTTCAATTAGTTTCCTAATTAGTTTATGCTTTAAAATTTTGACATGGATTCTGGAACCATCTGATCTATCCAATTTTATCTAGCCAATATTTACACCTAGACTGATGAAACTAAGCTTCATAATGAATCTATTATTTGCCATGTTAAAGTGGAAAAACCAACCTTCCTTTTCTTGAAAGCTATAGCAGTACATGGAAAGATTATACTGCATTTGGTTCTTATGTTGACTTTGCAGTTTGACACCAATATTTCCAAATTCAGGGATGGGTTTTCTTTTTCAGCTTGATTGGAATCACACCATTAGCTGAGCGTTTGGGATATGCAACTGAGTAAGTTGGTTTTGTATGACAAATAGGGTCCTCTAGTATAACTCTTCTTAAGTTGCACACTCATTTGTTATTATTTTGCAGACAGTTGGCATTTTATACTGGTCCTCTAGGTACATCTGTGTCTCCTACTGCACCTTATTGCTAGATTTTGTGCAGATATTATTTCAATGTGGAAGTAGTATATCTTTTAATAATGTCATGCTACCAATTGCAGTTGGAGGCCTTCTGAATGCTACATTTGGAAATGCAACTGAAATGATAATATCAATATATGCATTGCATAACAGAATGATTCGTGTTGTTCAACTATCCTTGTTGGGCTCCATATTGTCAAACATGCTTTTAGTTCTGGGATGTTCTTTTTTCGCTGGTGGAATTGTTCATTGCAACAAAGTCCAGACCTTTAATAAGGTAGCTATTAGTAACAAAGCTATGTCTTATCAAATGAGATCTTGATTACATTTTTTTTTTGTACGAAACAGGCTTCAGCTGCAGTGAACTCAGGATTGCTGCTCATGGCAATGATGGGCCTGATGTTTCCGGCAGTGCTTCATTTTACGCATTCAGAATTACATTATATAAGATCAGAGCTAGCTCTTTCAAGATTCAGCAGTTGTATCATGCTTGTGGCTTATGCTTGCTACTTATTTTTCCAATTAAAGGGTCAGAACAATGCCTACAAACCAATTGATGAAGTACGTTGTAAGCTCTAATTAAAGTCTTGGATTTATAAATTCAGAGAAGCCTTTGCTGTTAGATTTTTTTTTAAATTATTTTATTGTTGTTTCAAGATGGCCTGTCTCATTTTTGGCATGAGGGAGATTATTTTTATTATGTAACTTGTTATAGCTTTAAGACATAAGGTGATAAGATTCACATAGTTGACCTCCAATAGTTGGGAGACTGATAGGGCTTTACTTTGGTGATAATGATAATGATTTTACCTTTTATTGAAATTTTGAGTGTTTTTAAAAGAAAGATTTCCCCATGTGCTTGCTGTCGGAGGATCTATTTGGAGAAAGTGTTCTCATACTTGAGAAAATTTTAGCTCATTATTTGAGCTTCCAGTTAATTCTTGCACTCTTTGGTATTTTTCTAGAACTTGGTTTCCTATTTGGTCCTAAGTTCCGATTGTGTGAGATTTGCAAAGTCAAAACGTCAGTGTCCATGATCAATATATTGATTAATTTGACTTATCCATTTTTTTCCTTTCTCCAAGACTTATCATAATGATTGGTTAAACAAATTGTGTAGGAAGAGGTACAAAATAAGGATAGTGATGAAGAGGATGCACCTGAGATTACTCAATTGGAGGCAATATTCTGGCTCGCTGTCTTGGGTATTTGGATTTCTATACTTTCTAGTTACGTTGTGGATACTATAGAGGTACTAGATGCTTGTTTTGTTCCTTTGATGCTTCTACAAACATATGAGTCCATTTGTTGGTTGTCCATCTTCCTTCATCCAATCTGCTGTCAAACTAATGCAAATATGATTACATCTAACATTAAAAAGGGCAACCCAGTGCACGAAGCTCCGCCAATGCGGGTTCTTGGGAAATGTCTATTGTATGCCGTCTTACCTTGCATTGTACGAGCCTGTTTTCACAACTCAAACCTGTGACCACCAGTCACAGTGCAACAATTTTACTATTGCGCTAAGGCTCCCTATCATTGCATCTGGCATTATATTATTTAATTATAGGGTAGAAGATAATTAGTGAAAGGTCTTCGGGCAATGCATCATCTCAACTCTCAGGCTGCTTCATCTTCAATATTTGAAGTGATTGGGCATTTGGTGCCTTCCTACTGCTAACAATTAATGGAGATATAATAGCTCAAATTTTTCTATATTGAGTTAGAATGCTCTCTTCTTTCTAGGTGCTTATATTTACACTTTTTTTACCTTTTAATGGTGATACCAATGCTGAATTTGACGACCCTAGTCCAACCTCACCCTTGGCGATAGAGTCAATGTTCTATTATATATACACATATAATTTATATGTATGATAGTTAATATGATGTATTAGCAACCAAAGTTGCTAGAAGCCAAGCCAACAATATATTATGAGCAAGCAAGCAAAAGATTCAATAAAATAACTGTATTTTCTTAAAGAATTGGTATAGTGAACTTGAATTTATACATGAAACTTCAAAATTATAGGGCCCATTAATTACTTACATTGTCAATGTCAAACTACTTGACTTAGTGTTGCAGATGTAGCTTAGAATCAAAGAAAAAAAAAGGTTGTCACCCTTGAAAGGAAGAGAAGGCTGGGTGGCTTCTGTTCACATCATGCTAAGATGAGGAAGGGGGAAGAAAAGGGGAATGCTATCAACTGATAGATCCAATGGAATATTATCCCTTAGAATGATTGGAACATGCATAAATTAGTCAATTTCAATATGCATGGTATAGAACCTCAGCAGGGACTATAGATGCCCTTTCTTGCATGGAGAGTCTTAATTGTAGTTGGGGGTCTAGGTGTTGTTCCAACACATTGGAGGAGCTGGGGCTCCCTGTTAATCGCCTGCCAAGCCTCCTTGTTGCCTGCCTGGCGTTGTACATTCTTCTTTGGTTGCGCCGGTATTCTCTTATTTGATCCTCAAATAGGGGGGTAGGGCTTCGGCTTGCCTCAGCAATTTGCGTTGTTGTTCTCGTAGTAGCCATTACTTGAGTTTGTCCTGTTCCTCCTTCAGTATTTTGTAAGGATCCTTGAACACCCGTAGTAGTCCTTTGCCTTCCCTCTTGCCAAGAGAGAGCCCCTGTAAATTTTCTATCACAGAGTCAATGTTAGTACTACTACCTTCTCTCTTTTCAATAAGGGTCTTCAAGTCAGCCTGTATGTCCTTCAGGCTCTCCGCTATTTGTGCAAGCAGGTGTATCTGGGTGTTGTTCTGCTTTACTAGAGTGTTTATACTGGAAGATTGCCCTTGTGCTTCGCTTGGCTTCGCAAAGCCAATCGCAGGTGGTTCAATAAGTTCTGTGGCCTGAACAGCTTCTTGGTATGACTGGGTACCTTTTGTGATTATGTAGCTGCTCATGAAGAGGTCCACTTCTCTAATTTGAGAAGTAGAGCTTCCACGCGTTCAAGCCTCTGATTCAGCTTCTCTTCTAGGGCCTTTGGTTGCGCTTCAATTTCTACAACCAGATTTCGAACTTCCTGCTTTGTTAGGGGTCTATTTTCCGTGAAAACAGTTGTTAAGTTTTTCAAAGTAGTTTCCAGCTTTTGTATTCTTTTCTCAAGCGTCTGGCACTGCTCTAGTATTAACTTAAAATTTTTTAAATGGACTCGGGATGAGAGACAAGTTCGGTCGTAAACTACTGCAACGTTATGAGCTAGTTGGTTGGTGGTTACTTTAGGAAATGAGGCCAGGTCAAGATACTCTAAGTTGGATGTTCTAGATTTACTATACCATTCTTGAATCACCTCCTCCCAACGGTCGGACATCTACAATTATACCTTGTATAATAGAGAGAACAGGGCAGTTCCTCTCCTGGTATCCTTCACACAAGTATGCCCTTGGACTTCATAGGCTTTCAGCCATTTGCCAAGTTAGGACTTGTTCTTTTAGGAAAAACCCGGTTTGCATAATACCAACAATTCTCTCGATTTAACAAGATATAAAGAGATAAAGCTCTGATACCATATGGGAAACGCAGATTGAAGCGAGGAAGGAGAGTGAATAGGGAATGAGAGTAGTACCTCCAGAAGGGATCCTTCCCTTTGTAATCCTGACCTTGCCTTGAAAGTTCTAAGCTGCCATAATAATATGGATGAAACAAAGCTTACTATTAAGGACGCTTGACAACTTCACACAACTCTGCTCAAGTAGGGTTCAAGTAATGCTTGAGATGCCCTGCTAGAGCTACTAAGGCTTCCTTTTATAGAGGAAGAAGAGTGGCAATGCTGGGTGCTCATT
>JBBUKS010000113.1:9691518-9724567 GCA_038050645.1 Hedychium gardnerianum | reverse complement strand
CAGCCTTACATTATATAGGTTTTTTTTTATTAATTGATCGACAGGAGGAATCTGTCGCGATTCGTTGTCGCGAATCTCGCGATTTCCTCTGCCGCGCGATTCCTTCTGTCGCACGATCACGCCGCGTGATTCCTTCTGTCGGCGACTTTCATCTCGTTCGCGTGCTGATTTCGGGATTTGTCGGAACGGTAAAAACCGGCCGTGCCGGACGGCACGACACGATATTTCAATCACTGGTAGGTACCATGTACAAATGCTTTATATGGGTTTGTGAGCAAAACACATTATAGACCCAGTTATTCTGCAACACACAAGTGAGGAAACTATTTTGAACAAATGGTCACACACTCCAATATTTTAATTTCATCCCAAGTGGTGCAACTATTTGTAATCCAGTGGATCCTGGTAAATTAGTGTATCAAACTAGCACAATTTCTAATTCAAGCGAATTTATAGCAAGCAGTGTTCTCTCTTCAGCAGTAGTAGCTTGAAGATTGTTGATTGTTATGAGTCAAGAAACCATCATTCCAATCCACCGACAACCAACTATACAAAAGCTTAAGGCTTATTTGTTGCGGAAGATGGTCTTTAAGCAACAACAAAGAACATAAAAAAATCATAATTTATAAACTTTTGTCCAAGCAATGTTTGTGCGCACCTGCTGAACAAAAGTTGGTCATAGGTGCTCAGTTTCCTGTCAAACCTGAAAAATTAAAAGAATCATAAGAGAGCTCTCAATAAATGCATAGAAGTATATAATAAGCAATCATTTAAATTAAATATCTAATATTGTAAAAATTTCAAAGACTCGGTGGTTCTATTTGACATGAATGTATAAGATTATATAAGAACACAATCATTAAAAAACATTGAGCTCCAACAACTGATGACTAACCAGATGTGGACATTAATTACCGGGACTCCCACCAACTTCTCCAGCTTCTTGAAGTAGGATATTCCCTTCCACTCATTAGGCAAAAGGAGCTTCAAAATATCAACTGATAAACAAGTATTATCCAATGTTCCAATACATGCAAGCAAATCCATAATGGGAAAACAGCAGGGTATCACTAATGAAGGAAAAAGAGGCAAGCTACATTATACCGGGTGTGGCGATTACATAAACATCTCCACTAATTATTTCTCCACTAGTAAGCAAAAAATGCTTCACGGTTCCATCAGGATTTAGCTCAATTTTCTGAATTCGCGAATTAAGCAGAACTTCACCACCCAATGACCGAACATGTTCAACAATTGGCATGCATAATCTTTCAGGAGGATTACCATCTAAGAAGGCCATCTTCGAGCCATGCTTTTCCTAGAAATCCAAAACACAGCTTTTTTATCACAAATTCTAATGGCATAAAAATATTTAGGATTCTATTAGACTAGAATTCTTGTTTGTTGACACAAACATCTAACTATGCATCTAAGTAATGCATAAAAGATTTCAGGACAGATTAAGATTTGGAATGAAAGCATGCTGCGATCCTACAGGTACAGGAAAATTAAGTAAATTCAACTTAAAGAACTTTGTAATGACCTTACTACAAAAAAGAAGATTCTACCGAGATCAAGTGAAGAAAAAGGCATACCTGAAGAAAACGGTTCAAGGCAATTAAAATACATTGCATGGAGAGCTCATCAGGGTTTATAAAGTTGAGTGCTTTTGACATAGCAATGAAAACTTCGTCATTGACTCGGTCTGGCACACCCTAAAATAGCCACATAAATACATTTTATAAGCATGATTACCATGAAGAAAGCAAAGATTAACTTGTCATACTTGGGTTTATTGTGATAATTTTTCAGACTGACAAAAAACACTGAAAAGAAAAGCAAAGAGCAACACTTCAAGCAAAACTGTCTAATTTTCCAAAGTAATTATGTGGAAGACAACACATTTTATTCAGAGATCCTATAACTTATACATAACAGAAGAGATACCTATCTTGTACCTGATGATTTTTTATTATGCACATTCTTGCAGGAAGTATGCCAACAAATCACATGGGTGGGTCATGCATCCATCAAATTGTATTCAGTTTTATCAAGAGTACACAATATTCTTTCAAGTTTCAGCAGGTTGATAATTCATCATAAAGTTTATTAATTCATTTGACCTCATAATTCTTCAAGGTCCCAATAATCTATCTGAACACATGATAGGCACACTGACAACTAGCAAGACATCATTTCAACATTCTAAAGTCTTGAATGCAGTTGTAAATTTTGATCTAGACATCTATTGTTCTAAAAAAAATCAATCATAGGAAAACATAAAACTAGCATCCATAATTTGCAGTGAGAACAAGGAGTAACACTTGTTATATACAAACTAATTAAGTGGAAGTATAACCTGTTTCTTCATCCATTCTGTAACAGTCAAACCATCTTGAGCCTCAACATAAGCTTGCCCACCTAGCATTGCTGGCAAAAGTCCAATAGCAAAGCGTACTTTCTCAGGCCAAGTCAGCATTTCATTATTTCTCAAAATTGCAAATATTCCTGCCAAATAGGATACAATCATTGTCAACCCGCTAATGGTTGAAATTTTTTTATGTAAATTATACAATCTAATTTGTAATAACAATGTCAAATCATAAATCACAAATAGGGTGACATTTTTTTTTTATCGAGTTTAGAATAACTGACCATTCAATCAATGCTTTACATGGTATCAGTTACTCAGAGCACTGGTCGTGAAACCTAGCTCAAGTCATATTATTCCCATGGAATATGTCTTGTTTAATTGTTCATCATGGACCTGTTTGTGCATTTTATGTTCAACGCTCTCTTGAAATTCAATACACTAAGCTTAAGCATAAAGGGATACGAAACCAAAATAAGGGTGGTCTCAATTATTCTGTTCCACAGCTTAATCATATGGAGGTCAGAATAAATACAATAATGATGAATGGAAAAAAGAGAAAATCCTTTAGCTAGAAAAGGGGCAGATGTAGCCAAGTGGATCAAGGTAGTGGATTGTGAATCCACCATACGCGGGTTCATTTCCCGTCGTTCACCCATTACATTTTTTTTCAAATTAAAAAAAAAAAATCTATTTTCAATATTCCTATTTAAGGCGACGAAGAATAGATATTAAACCGAAATACTGATTCCACTATTCTGATCAAACGGAAAACAAATAAGAACAAAACATGTTTTTAGTTCCATTTTTCATTATGTATTAAGAAATAACAATTCATCTTAAAAACCCCAGTTAAGAATTTCAGTCCCATTAAATTTTTGGCAATTGCAAAATGAATAGGAAATCATCATACTATTTAATACCTGATTTGGTAAATAGTTAAAAAAAATCAAATTATACTTGTTTCATTCTGAACATATGGTCGTTGGGCCTGAATACCTACTACTCAACCAAGCAATGCAGTAATACGCAACTGAATAAAACTAGCACATACTATTAGGATGAATCAAGAAATTCAAGTAAGCACAATGGAAAATTTTCTTCACACCAATACCAAATTTTACATGGAAAAATCTTTTGCAAAAGCAAGGTAAAATACCACAGGAAGAAGGATCCACTAATCACCAAATTCTCACAAATTGAATGGTCACATCCCTTGGCCTTCTTTCATCCTCACATAGGTTTTTCTCCTCAAAAATTCTAGAAAAAACACCAAGTCGGGCGCTGCTACATTAACACTAATGTACTGGAAAACTTGCTGACCTATTTTAAGCTCATGGTGGGCCAATTGGCTCAGCCCAATGCAAAACACTAATTGACTTAGTCAGCTCTGGTGAAAAACACCATGGACCTACAATGAATATTGGCTTTCTCTAGGTATGGTGAAAAACACCACATGCACCTGCAACGCATTCTTTCAATTACCATGACACTGCATGGATCTGTAGTGTGCAGTACATGCCCACTTGAGCCGGAGAAATGTTGTCACCCAATATTAACAAATGTTTAAGTTTATTCAGTTTATGACATTCTATAGAACTTTGGCTCCACGCTCTAAAAGAGTTGTATGCTTATACTAAAATAATGGATACAACACTTATACTATAGAGTTTCGGCTCCACATTCTAAAAGGGGTTGTGTTATTACTAATATTAAATTGGCGAGATAATAAATGCAACATTTATGTTATAAATCATTGGTTCTGTGCTCGAGAAGGGCCTTTGGGTCTTTTCAAACGTTTGTAGGTTTCAGCTATTTTCCATGAGATGCCTATTTCACTATATGAATTGCAGATCGTTCATCCTTTCATTTGTGAGATACATCTCTAGATCAACTATTGATTGTTCACCCTTATATATTTATATGATACATTTGTAATGGATGGATTAAGGGTAGTTCACTTGATGTATATATAATATATCTTGATCGGGTGGATTGCAAATCGCTCACCCAATATATTCATATATTATAATGCATTTCGTTTTGAATGAATTGTGGATTGTTCATTCCTATATACGATGCATCTATTACTTGGCACATTGTAGGTCATCTGCCCTGTATAATGTATATATGTGGATTCCTAAATAATTAAATCAAAAATATATGTAAGAGTATAAAAGAGAAAAAAAAACAAGAAATTTGTGATAAGAGATTAATGAGGTTAAGTCTAGAAAATGATGATCACAACTATTTCTTGTTAGATTTTGTTATGAGATATATTATTTTACATCATGCATTTCTCTTTTATACCCACTTTGCATTTTTTATACTCACATTCTAGAGTATTTGACCTCCAAGTTACTTGTTGAGATTTATGCATACTAATGGTGGAAGGTTACTTGCTAAGATTTATGCATAATAGTGGTGGAGTTTCTTCAAAGATATGCATTTAGTTAGTTGTTATTTATATTTTTGCTCTAACACTATTGCAGTTCACACATAGTGAGTGAAGCTAGCTTAATGGCAAGTTTAGCTCGTGTGAGACGTGACAATGTGACTCAATATAAGTTTCAAATATAGCAATATCTAATTATCAGCTTTCCTAATTACCAGCCCCATCATAATATGCTAAAGCCTGCCCTAAAGAGTTGGGAGTAACTTAACATGATAATAATGATGATTATGGTGTGCTAAATGTTCATTATGGTATATCTTGTTTCCCATTTGTTGTTCCCTACACTGCAAAGTTCATGCCTTCATGACACTGAACATGCATTTGTTAACTATGGGATGCAATTTCAAAGAGAATGCTTTTGCAATTCAGAGTCTCATGATGAGACACCAAAGAGTAAGCATACCATTGAGAGGTGCAGGAAGAACCTCTGGAAAGTCAAATCTGCTAAATTCTCCCGGTTTGTTTGGCATAGCAAAAATCATGGAGTGTTCTTTCCATTGCAAGCGATCATTGATCCCAAGTTCCCCAAACAAGTTCTGAATATTTGGATATGCTCCAACTTCAAGAAAACAAGGATGAAATTAGTAGTGCAGTAATGGATACATTATTCGCTGTGCTAAAGGTGCAAAAAACTACAACAAAATAGTTAAGCTAGTTGGATTTAATAGTTAATATAAACAAAACACAAAAGCATCCACTAAACAACTAGATCATGTCAGGAATTCCATAATCATGAACAGTAATTATAGATACTATACTGGCAAATTCCAGAAGTAAAACAAAAGCATTTGTGTGTTTTATGTGCAGTTTCCTTGGTGTCGTTGAGTTTGCATTTTGAACTAACTCATGCAAAGCTTCATTGAACTTTAAAATCACAGATTAAGTATCCTGTTATCAGAAATATATTTCAGCCACTTCTTTTAACAAGATACGGACTGTATTCTTTCTTTTAACAAGATCCAGACTTTCTTTAATGACAGTGATTTGTAACTAAGCAAATTATCAATGTGGACACCATAACATCATGGAGACCAACTTAAGATGCAAGCACTATATACATCTTAAGTTGGTTGTACATAGTGCTTTCACCTTAAGTGGGTTGTATTAGTTAAGGAACTTTAACTAATGCCTCTTGACATATTCTAGTTCCTACTGTAAAGATGGGGGACCACCTTTATGTAATTTCAATATCATTTTTTTTGTCAATTTGATCAAATAACCATTTGAGAACAAAATCTGTAACTGAGATGGGTACAAAAGCTTACATATGTTGTTAACATATATGTAAATGTGCACAATAATGAGTACAGCCAAAAAAAACTTAGCTATATCATTTACTTTTGGATAAACATAAAAATAAAATTTTAAGCCGCGCCAAAGTTTGTCTCTGACTGGAGTGATACAATTTCAATACCATATCATATTCATTAATATGGTTTCTGTACATATTTTTTAAATATAAATGTATTATATTAAAAAAATCATTTTCATTAAATTTGATTCTTACAAAATTTCACTATTAAATTTATATTTCTGGTGATGTCTATTGAATTCATGGTCATGGAGGTTGGCCTCTGACTTCAATAAATTATTAAATAAAGAAAAATAAACACATTTTTCTTTCTAAAAAAATTTATGCAACACTAACTCGAATTTAAATATACACAAATAATTGGGATAAGTTTAGTGAAATAGACAACATGTCACCTTGTTAATACCAAAAAGAAAAGGAATGTCGTTTATCGGATGGAAGCATTAGTTCTTGTAATATCCTTGTTAATCAACCATAGTTTTTCAACACCTAAATCAAATAATCATCCCCGAACATGTGGTATTACAATTGATTTCTCCACATGTCCATCATGTCTCGATTCACAACCAGGTGTTAGTTTTAGCTAGGCATCACTTGAATTAAAACTGGTCTAGTGGTACAGACACAAGATAATACTACATATATGTCTTTGAGCTCTAATATAATATATCCTCGTATGATGCAAGATATAATAAGTGAAGAATATGATGAACCCCAATCAGAATCAATCTCAACTAAACTTTCCTACATATTTGATAATTATAAGCTTTATTTTGTATGTCACCCTTATATTGGCATTGATACCGACTCTTAATAGTTCTAGTGCCACGGTCATTATCCTAAGTTGCATGTGTGTATCCTTACTCATATGTCCAAGGTTCACATGTTAGAATCGAGGGAACATAAGTTTCACAACCACCAGGTGCATCTCTACTATTATCCCTTTATCAGTAATTGCACTGTTGTCAATATCACTATCATTTTGAACTTTCCATCGTTGTTTCTTTATTCTCATTATGTTCTTAATCATCAATGACAACAAATCAATTTTGAACAATCACTAATTGATTCTTTCCCTTAAAAGTAGGAATTTTGCTCCTTTTGTTTGCCTTTGATTGTGTTTGAGGTCAAAATGTCTAAGAATGTCTTGGTTAAGACTTAAGATCCATACAATAGAAATTCCTTATCAAAAGCTTCATCATCATTCTCTTCCTCACCAACATCTCTTCTAGCTTACACTTCTTCAATCTATTGGGTGAGGAATTAAGATGGTTATGGTGGATCTTTTACTTCATTAATTAACAAATTCAACAACACTCCATTAATCCATCATTAAATTATCCTTAATTTGGATGAATCCAATATGAAATAGTTGTGCATCATTGGACTCTTATTTTCATTTTATTATGTTATAACCTTAGTTGAAGACATATTATAGTGATCATAGATCATCCTCTCCAATTGAAGATAAGAGAGACTCACATTTTTGTATAAATGAGGGAGAAAGTGATTAATTCTTTCATAACCACTAGTAAGCATCATGTACAAGAGGATTCTTTTCTAGATTTGAGGATAATACTCTATATTATAACCACCACTCAGTTGTAAGATAAATAAATAACAAAATTAAAATAGTCATCTATATATGTTGATAATGATTAGTAATAATATATAATTATGACACCGCAAAAGAATGGACAAAAGAGTCATTTCTCAAAGTAATCAATTTTCATTAATAATCTCCCATAACTCTCTAGCATTCATAAACAATGTTGGGAACATTGTTTATGACAACGTGCAGATTATATCTTCTACACTTATCTCTCAAATTATATTGTCCATTAGGCAATATATGTAAAAGGGATCATGATATTCTGTAGTTGCATCAATAAATTTATAAAGTAGCACCTTTTTATTGTAGTATAATAGAAAGTTAATAACGCTAAACCACGAGGTCGTGTCCAACTATCTCATCAACATAACCTCATATAGGCTCCATTGCTTCTCATATGATAGGATCCATGTCTTGATCTCCTCTACTTGTTCATTGAGGTATGGACTAACAATTTTATATGCAATCGTAGGTTGGATATCAAAACTAGACTTTGGATGTTGAACACTATATAGTATTTGCTACATTAGGAAAAATTTGATTAAAACTATTTTAGTTAATCTATTTCTTTTCCGCTCTTGTATAAGCACCATCAGTTCTACTAGAACTATTTGCTTTTGCTATCCTGGTCTAGGAAGGTCATCAAATCAATATCAACAATATCAATGGCACGAACTTCATCCCATGGAAGGAAAGAAAAGACCAAAAACACCTTCCGATGATGAGTTAACATGAATACTTGCACTCTTCCTTAATGTTGGTGTAGCAATTGCCCCACTTCAAATAGCAGCAATTGAGCCACTTCCACTAGCACAACTTTGTCACCACTATGTCATATTTATTGCATATACTCATATTTAGTTCAGGAGGCATGAGTAGCTAGAAATTCTTAATCATTTGGTACGCACACATATACATGTGTATATAACAGTTATTTTAGATAATGTATATATATCAGTTTTAATTAAATCATTATATCAAAAAATATAAAACCTCAATTCCCTTTCCCATTTCTTATAATTCTGCTTGCTCCCACCATGATTTCTCGATCATGATTCAACCAGTGATCGCAACTCCCACCCTCGACCATTTCTTCCTTCCTAATTCGTCAATGCACTACCACTCCAAAGTTTAATACCTCTAATGGTCACTCGACGCCACTATTGACAGCCTTCTGCTCGTCATTTGACACTTGCAGCCACTGCCTAGTGTTGATCTCTTAACCCCTCATTTGTTTTATAGCCATTAACTTCCCCAATTCATTCACCATGATCAACAGAAGGAATAAAACTCAATTCTTTTTGTCTCATCCCATGCTAGCCACGAACACGTGAGACCACCCATGGTTGACCATGAGAATACTTGTGTGGCACAGGTGCCATGGGGTAATTTACCCTGTGTTAACATGTCTTGGTGCTAGCGTGGAGTCGAAATGGTAAATTCCGAAATCCTTGCATAAAAGACTAATATAAATAAAACATAAGGCTATCTTCATCAAAAATTGGCAATTATAATAACAATAAACTTACAGAATATGTGGAGGCCAGTCTCATACCAGTCGCCATCGTTGTCTTTCCAAGCAGCAACCTGCAGAAAGAATGATGCCATATGTATGACTTACTAAGAAACCAAAAATTAAAATCAATTAATCTATCTAGATATTTAACCTTTTCAATGTTGAATGTAGAATCAGAATTAGCCATGTCAGATCTATGAAACAGAACTTATATATCCCAATGGAAGATATAGTTATTAGTGAAAGAAATTGAGTATTTTAAGGGAATATAACCACCATTTTAATAATCATTTGAACCAATGGATTGATTGCTCACAAGCAGCCACAAAATTGCACGTTCTAGATCCTCATGATATTTTACAACTTAAATCTCTTAATATTAATTATGCCTTATTTTGCTATGTAAAATTCTATTAGGAAAACATGTAAGTTCTCTATATGCAACAAATGTCAACATGGTACTGGCACAATAAAACACAAGCCACAAAATTGCAAGTCCAAACTATTTGCAGTCATCTACGTAGATCGTCATCTTGTCCAAACTTATCTCTTAATTTTATTGTGCTTATGCTTTGTAAAGTTCTATTAGGAAAACATACGAGTTCTGTATATGTAACTAGATTGGAAAATTTTAAATTGAAAAGGAGCTATATTTATAGAATATCATACACGTAGGTAGTTTAGCGCTGTCCGGAAAGGTGTGGTTTAATTACTGAATGGAAGGGAGTCTCACAATATCTAAGCATGGACAACTTGTCTGTAAATTAACAATCTCTCCTAGCATTAATGCCCCACATAGAAGAAAGAGAACAATGCTAAAAGGTTCATTGAACAATGCATGACCCCTGAACCTTTGATACAATTAACATAGGTAATCAACTACAAGTTGAGAAACATCAACAAAATGAAGAGAGGCTAAACAAGCGGCTATTAATTGAACACTTGGTACTTGGTGCAGTGGCTCATTGGACTGATATAGTTCTACTTTCTTTCTGGAATTATGCTCGATGCTTGCAAGCTGTTTAGTCTCTTTTTATTGAATGCCCTTTATTGAAGGTTGGTAGTATGTGACCTTTTGTTGTTCCAATATTTTGCAACGAAACTTGCTCACTATTTGCCTCAAAAAAATGAGTATGCTGTGAGTTTTATTTAAACTAACAATAATTATACATGAAAAATTAATGAACAATTTGAATCATTACTCATTCAAAAGTTTCATAAGTCTAGTGTTTCAATTTTAAATTTTGAATTTAAAATTTAAAGAATTAAGACCATTTCCATCATTGACTATAGCTTCTATTTTATTAATTTCAAAATTGAAACAAAAAACAAAAGATTTACCAAATAGTAATACAAGGAAAATTATTTAGTGGTGGGAGGAGCCATAAATAAGCCCAATAGATGCCAGCATTACTTTGCTTTCATACATCATTTGTTAGATATCAAGCTTTAGTACTACAAATTTATTTTTTCTCAAATTTTTAGATGACAAATTAACATAAACTGAACCATAAATTAGATTTTGGGTGTCAAATTAAAGTGGAATTGGGTCTAGATAGAACCCATTGGTACTCATCAATTGCATTTATTTTGACTCGTTTAGAAATTAACCAAATTTCTATTTTGAATAGTCTGATTTAGTTGTGATAGTTTAGTGAAATTTTTGAAGAGTTGGGAGATATATATTCTCTCTTCTCCCATGACACTCTCACCCGACTGCCCTCTCTCTCTCTCTCTCTCTCTCTACCTTTTCATCTAGCATTGCCACCTTTGTCACTGACAACCAACTACTAACAACCATTATCCTTCCTCTAGAAAACACTCTCTCACTTTGTCTCTCAGTTCCTCTCTCACTCTCTCACCTATGCTATGGGGGCAAGCGTCGTCATCGTCGTCTTGAGCGAGAGTAGTCATTGCAGTGTCTAGCCTTTTTTATCTCTTTTTTTTCTTTCCCTCTTGTCTAACAATAATTCTTTTCCCTCTCTCAACTCTTTAGTGCAAATCATCGCCCCTTTCCTCCTTGCTCTCTCTATTTTACATTCCTATTCCATACATACTCCACCTCTTGTGCTTGGCATCATTACACCAACATATACACATTGCGTCGCCACTACCAAAAGTCGTTCATGTCCTAGTGTCATTGCCCGATAACAATGTGCACCCTAGCGATGTCGACTAGCTCTCATCCATCTTTAGAGCAAGTTGCTTGGCCGCGCAGTGTCACCCAGCACATCAATTTTGGTTAGTTTGAAGGTAAGAATTCAGTGAATCTTTCCTTGAGGAATTGTTGAATGATTACCTATTTTAGATTGATCACGGCTTATAATATATAGTAGATATTGAAATCCCACGTCACTCCAATAGGACACATTCTGTGAGCTAAAAAATGCAGAATGTAAGCAGGAGGTAGCAATTCCAGACCTTCATTCAAAGAGAGCATACACCACAAAGTCAAATCAGTCAGAATGTTGTAGGAAGATTTTAAGGAAAATGTTCCAAACAAGGAGTGACTAATACTGAAATTTACTAAAAATAACACATGTATTGAAATACTCAGCCATTCGAGATGGGGACAAACCTTTCCACCTAGCACATCTCTTGCCTCCAAGAGTATGGGTTTATGGCCTGCATCTGCTAGGTATTTTGCTGTAGATAAGCCAGCCAAACCTACCAGAAGGCTAATATATCAATAACTGAGATTTAGGCAAGATGATAGTCAAAATATTTTACAACAATCAGTAGAATGTGTAATGTGTGGAACTTATTTGGCTAAATATCATAAAAGTCCACCGATAACATATTTTCCATTCATGTTTCGGAAAATAACAGAATGGTGTACCTGCACCAGCTATTACAATTTTCAGAGGTAAATTTGGACGAGGACCAGTCTTGAAGGATGAAGATAATCGTGCAGCTTCTAAATAATTTATAGTGTTCTCGAGTTCAGGTCTTGGAAAATCTTTGCATAAAACCTGTTATAAGGACCAATAACCTGATATTCCTAGTGGAAAAGAAAAGTTCAGAAGAACCCAAACAATGAAGGAAAAGAAGATGATAAACCTGGAGAGATTTTGTTCTATATCTTCGCTTCATGGCTGTGTGCAATGAGATTGTAGCCTTCATCAGGCAACCCATGAACACACTACTTCCCAATATGTGATTGCTTCCGATATCATTTTGAAATGTGCTCCTTTCTCCAAGATTCCGATCCCACCAGTATGTATTTTGGGCGGTTACACTTAATTTCACACAGGAGACGGATCCAATGATATTCATGCTGAATCTTTTTTCTTTCTATTTTCGATAACTCTATCTAGAATTGAAGTTCCCTCTTGCAAAGCACAAGAAGCTCATCCGAGAACCAAGGTATTTCCAACACTTCCCTTGATTATACTGCAGTTGCAGACGCCGTTAAAACACAAATCTAGTTATTCAACAAAAGAATTGAGCAGTTCCCTTTACAGAAAAAAAAAAGTGCTTTGGAAATGATTCGACCAAATGGAATAAGAAACAAATCAACAAGAAACGACAAATCTTACAACATAAAGCTATATCAAATGGGAAGAAAGAGGCAAAGATTCAGAGCCCTATTTTACACGAAGATAAAGTTACAACTTTAAGTGACCGGCTGTCTTAAATCTACGCCACTGACCGCGCCATGGGAAGAACGAGTTGATAGCCGAAAATGGAAATTTTAACCTCATAAATCCAACTGTAAAAGAACAAATTCCGAGTTCGAACAATCAATCGTCGAGAAAAGCGCGAAAGGGAAATCTAACTGGTTCTACAAATCCCAAACCAAAAAAAAAAAAAAAACTACAGTTGTGCCGAAGGGAGAGAAGAGCTCACCACCCACAAGAGAGCTCGAAGAGAGTGAAAGGAAGCCGAGGAGGATGGTTCAGTGCATAATCGCAGCAGCAGATGATAATCTGAGCGAATTGGAAGTTGGCATGTAGCGCATAATCGGGGCTGCAGGCGTGGAAGATGCTCTTCCCACTCCCCACACTCCGGCCTAACGTTATCACATCTCCACCTAATTTGTAGGGAGATTTTCATTTACCCCTCTTGCTTTGCCTTTGTTTTTTCAAAATGATCCTCATGATTCTAGAAACATCAAAATGACTCCGAAAATTTCTGTAAGCATCATTAATGTATTCTTAACAAGTAAAATAACTAAGGAAAAAATCAAAAAATATTTTTTATTATTATTCTATTTTAAAAAAATATAGATACTATAATGTACTGTATCAATACATGAATATAAATAAATAAATAAATAAATATTTTAAATAATCCGGATTGATATAATTAATATTTATATAAATAATTATTTTAATAAATTTGAAAGTCAATTTTTAGTGAATGTATCTGATATTTTCATACAAAAGCTAATATATTAAGGCAAATATTCTTGATCTATTTTTTTAGAAAGTGTGGGACCGTATTAGAGAGGTCAATAAGATGATAATTTTTTATTTTGCTCCAAAGAATTTAAATAAAAAAACTATTTGATAAAATTATTTGTAGTTTTTTTTTATTTTATGTTTTCGAGAATCATAATCTTTCAGTACGACCCTTCTCTACAGTAGTATGTAGACACTCCAAAATACAAACTTAGAAATTCAATTTTATTTTCTACGTATTGTTTCAATACTTGAAAAACCTAGAATCTTATTTTTTTTAGGCAATGTGAATCCTTATTTATACTCCAATTTCTCAAATCGGTCAAATTCTATCAAAAATAATAGTTTTAAATTCTAAAATTTATCTTTTAGTTGTCGAATATATCTAATATATATTCAAAATATTATTGACATCACCTTAATTACCTAAAATATATAATTATCTTATAATTTTTTATAGATCAAATTCCATAAAAATGATAATTTTAAATCCCAAAACTTATCTTTTAGTTGTCAAATAATATCTAATATATATTCTCAATATATTAAAGATATTATTGGCATCCTTTTTAGAAATTACTTTAATTATCCATAATAGATAATTATCTATAATTATATATTAAATTTTCTTAATATCTCATATCGTGTTTATTTCTAAATCCTTGAAGTTATGGAAACGATTTTCTATCTTCATATATGCTTTTTAAGTTAATTTTTTTAGTCCATCTTTTATTTGAAAGGCATACTGGGGACACAGACCCATAATAAGAAGTTTCAATAAATTAGATACATAATTAAATTTTAATTAATTTATTCAACTTATTAATATCATTATTACTTTACTAAAAATTGGAATTGCACCTTTTTTATTATAGAATATTTTACTCTATGAAAAGAATAATTCTTTAATATAATCATTACATACGGATTAATTCTCCATAAGTAATTTGTAATTGAAGTTAGAAATTTTTTATTTACCTCTCCAATTACTTGTTATTCTTATTTACCATTAATTCATTAATGAGTGGTTCAATTAATCTAATTATAAATTATTTAAGTCCAACACTCAGTTCCAGAATTAATAAATGAGAAAATTATTTTTTTTACTTCCCATAGGAAGGAATGGATTACATGTATATGAATTCATATTCTCAGCTATTCATTTCAAATGCAAGTGTAGAGTATGCGCAATTACAAACTTTAAACAAGCAAATTAAGAATTACATTAAAAAGAACATGAGTCTTATGAGTCTATAATCACTTTAGGATTAAGATCTGTCTATATATTATCATCTTTATCATTTAATTTTAAATTTTATATAAATAACAGAATTTATTATGAACTATCTAATTAAATCGGTCCTAGTCCTATAGAATCTCATTATATATAAATGCCCTCATCTAGATGTCTCCGCATAGACGATCTAGATAAAACAGTTATATTCATAATGTTCATGGGTTGCATCAGTGATCCTTTAATTAAAGATCTCATACTATAATTAATTTCATCGTGTACTTAATTTAAGTTTATTATTTATAATCTCAATCTCTTATATATATAACTCATATATATACTAAAATCATGATTACATCCAATAAACTAGGGATTTGCTATGACATTCAAGACAAGAAATTTCATGCAAACATGTACAATAATAAATGTCGCTTTTATTAATTATAAAACCTAGTACGATTACAATGTTTTAAGAGCATTATCCCCAAGAATCTCTCACTTGCCCAAAGCATGTGGGACGTATCTCTAAGTCTCATATTCAGCATATACCTTTCAAACACTTTTGCATGTAGTGTCTTGGTGAATGGATCAACAAGATTGTCATCGGATGCAATCTTGAGAATAAAAGCATCACCTCTTTGCACTATCTCTCGAATCAAGTAGTATTCCTTAATATATGCTTCGATCTCTTGTGACTACGAGGTTCCTTCGAATTAGCCACTGCCCCATTATTGTCACACCACAAAGTGAGTGGCTTATCCATATTTGGAACAACTTCCAATTCATATAGGAACTTCTTAAGCCATACAACCTCTTTAGTAGCTTCGAATGTGGCTATGTACATATTCGGCCTCCATGGTCGAATCAGATGTGCTGGATTGCTTAATGCTTCTCTAGACTATAGGACCGCCACCAAGAGTAAACACAAATCCAGATGTCGATTTTTGAGTGTCTCTATCTGATTGGAAATCAGAATCAAAGTAATCGTCTAATTTGAGGTCTTCACCCGAATAGACGAGTATATAATTTCTTGTTCTCTGAAGATACTTAAGAATGTTCTTTACATCTATCCAATGATTCATGCTAGGATTTGACTGAAAACGATTGACTAACCCTACCGCATAACAAATGTCTGGCCTAGTGCACAACATTGCATACATAAGGCAGCCTACGGCAGAGGCATAGGGAATGTGTCTCATGTCCTCAACCCATTGTGGTGTCTTAGGACACTGCTACTTGGAGAGGATGACTCCATGTCGGGTTGGTAGATAATCCTTCTTGGAATCTTGCATTTTATAATGCAATGACATCTTATCTGTAGAAGAGAAAGAGATGGAATAATTTTTCTGTATCTTTATTCACTTATGTGTAGGTATTTATATACATAAGACACCCTATAATTATGTCTATCAATTACAATATCTATAATTAAGCTAATTACACGATCAAAGACAAGATGTTATAATCATTCAACACTCCCCCTCAAGCTAGAGCATATATGTCAATTATATTCATCTTGTCACAAAGTTCTAAGAATCGTTTTCCTCCTAAAGCTTTAGTGAAGACATCAACAACTTGATTGAATGATGGTGTGAATGGAGTGATAATTTTCTAGCTCATTACACACTCATGAATAAAGTGACAGTCAACCTTAATATGCTTAGTCCTCTCATGAAAAACTGGGTTACTTGCAATGTGAATAACCGCTTGGTTATCACAGTACATAGGCAATGGTTCATTGTAGGTGAATCTTAATTCTTCAAGCAAATTCTTCAGCCATAACATCTTAGTCATTGTATGAGCTATGGTTCTGTACTCAGCTTCGACAGTTGACTTAGCAATGACAGTTTGTTTCATACTTCGCCATGTTAATAGATTTCCCCCTGCATAAGTGCAATACCCAGAAGTGGACCATCTGTCGATCTTTGATCCAGAGTAGTTGGCATCATAATAGACTTCGATCTTTAGATGTCCATTTCTCTTAAAAGACAAACCTTTCCCTGAGATTTCTTGATGTACTTAAGAATCCTGATTGCAGCATCCCAGTGAACTTGCTTTGTCTTATCCATAAAATGACTAACCATTCCAACTACAAAGGAGATGTCAGGTCTCATTACTGTTAATAGATAAGTTTCCCAACAAGTCATCTATATTTTGTCTTATCCTTAAAGAGTTCTCCAGTATCATCCCAAACACTTGGATTGATATCCATAGGAGTATCAACCGACTTCGTTCCAAGCAATCCAATTTCTTTGAGTAAATTTGTAGCATACTTCCATTGGCATAATGAAACTCCAAATTTGTTGTGAGCAATTTCAATTCAACCTAAAGAAATACTTAGGACGTCCCATATCCTTAGTAACAAAGTGTTACTGTAAATACTTCTTAGTTTCATCAATCTCACTTATATCACTATCGAATATTAGGATGTCATCAACATAAACAATAAGAATGATAATCTCATTCATGCTATGTCGTGCAAACATAGAATGATCAGATTTGCACTGCTTGAAGCTAACAACTTCGATTATATTACTAAATTTATCAAACTAAGCTCTAGGGCTTTATTTAAGACCATATATAATCTTTTTAAGTCTGCAAACCATAGTAGTATTCTCCCCTTAAGCAACATATCCTGGAGGTTACTCCATAAAAATGGTCTCGTGCAAATCGCCATAAAGGAAAGTATTTTTCACATCTAGTTGATATATTGGCCAAGATTAATTGACAGCCAAGGAGAACATAATTCTAATAGAATTCAGGTGGGCAGTAGGAGAGAACGTCTCAAAGTAGTCAACATCATAAGTTTGTATAAATCCTTTAGCTACCAGGTGAGCTTTGTATCGATCAATAGTACCGTCAACTTTATACTTCAAAGTAAATACCCAACGACAGGCAGTAATATCAGCGAAAGGTTGTGCAGGTACAAGCTCCCAAGTACCACGACAGATAAGGACGGACATTTCTTCATCCATTGCAGTCCACTTAGCAGAGTGTTGATAAGCCTCAGATTATAAGTTGGAACCTCTGTAGATGAGAGAGAAGCAGCAAAAATGCGGAAAATAGGACTAAGATAATCAAACGAGATATGGTTAGACAAAGGATGAGTAGTGCAAGAACGAATACCTTTATGAAGAGCAATGGACAAATCAATATCGGAGGGGTGAGGAGCATCAGGAGCTGCAGTAAGAGGAGGCGAGGGACATGAGACAGGTTCTGGCCGAGAACGCCTTGTATACACCTACAATGATTTAGGAGACGGAGCATCTGTAGTGGGAGACATGAATGGTGGGATAGATAATGGAGGAGATGCTAATGTATTAGGGGACTGGGCTAAATGGAGGGAAAAGCATGGTTGTGACTAAAAAAATGTAACATCAGCACAGGTGTAACTGTATTTTGTGAGCAGGTCAAGGCAACGATATCCTTTTTGTGTACGAGAATATCCAAGCAAGATGTATTTAATAGAGCGAGAAGATATCCAAGCCAGGAGTAAAATCATATACAAAACAAACACAACCAAATATGCGAGGAGACATAGAGAAAATAGGTTTGTCAGGATGAAGATGGAGAATGGGATATCCCCACATAACACAGTAGATGACATCCTATTTATGATAAAGCAAGCTGTGAGGGCATCATCACCCCACAAATACTTAGGTACATGCATGTGACAGAAAAGTGTACGAGCTACGTCTAAAATATGACGGTGTTTGCATTTAGCAACCCTATTTTGTTGGGAAGTGTATAAGCAAGATGTTTGATGAATTGTGCCATAAGAATTACAAAATATAAAAATAGTGTTTTGAGTAAACTCAAGTACATTATCAGTACGAAGAGTGTGCAAGTCAATAGAATATTGGATTTTTATTTCATTATAAAATGATTGTAGAACATCAAGAACCTCACTTCTATTTTTGAATAAATATAACCACGTCATGTGAGAATAATCATCAACAAAAATTATAAATTCTGAAAGCTCCCTCTAGACTCAACTCTGCTAGGTCCCCAAACATCATAATGAACAAGTTCAAAAGCAAAAGAACTATGTTTATCAACTCTAGAAGGAAAGGAGAAGCAATGGTGTTTGCCGAACTCATAGGATTCGCATTGGAAATCAGTAGACTTAATAGGAACTAAATTTTTAAGAGAAAAAAAGGAGATGGGTGACCTAAACGACAATGTCATTGATAAGGAGACACAATTGCTGAGAGTGCACGGGAACATGTAGGTGTAACAAAATCTAGATAGTATAAGTTATCACACTCATGTCATCCACTAATGATCCTCTTCATTTGCAAGTCCTAAAAAATATAATAGGATGCATAAAATGATATAGAACAGTTATGAGTTTTTGTGAGTTGGCTTATGGATAGTAAACTAATAGGAAATTTCAGTGCGAAGAGAACATTATCAAGAGTGATATTTGTAGTGGGCCTGACAACACATATTCCCGTAATTGGAGAATAGGTATCATTGGCTAGATGGATAGGGGATAAAGATAAGGAAACAAAAGAGGAAGAGAAAACAAACTTGTTACTAGTAATATAGGAAGAAGCACCGGAATCCAGCATACAAGACTTATCATGAGATACCGCAAACGCACTTGTAGAGGATGAGGCAGTAGTGGCAGAAGGAATATCAACAGAAGAGTGAAGTAATTTCTCATAATTAGTATGAGAAACAGAGACCATATCGTCGTCAGGTGATGGTGTTGATGGTTCAGTAGATGCACTGTTAATCCAACCAGGCTTACCAAACTTCACCCAACACTTTTCGGAGGCATGGTTGGAACACATGAATGACCACCCCTAGTGGCATCAGTTCCACGACCACAACCGCGACCACTATTATGACCCCGAGAGAACCCTCGACCACGAGCAACCATAGTTGAAGTGTCGGAAGATGGGGGAGAATTGGTGTCAGGACGACCTGTGGTCACATGAAGAACCTGAGACAGAGCATTCGATGACGTGGGAATGTTATCACTTGCCAATAGATTATCCCGAATCGGTTGTAGAGTGGAATCTAACCAGATAGGAACTTTACAACTAAGAATTCCTCTCACTGATTCTTTCGAGTCTGAGCATCACAAGAGAGAGGATGGTATAGCAGAATTTCATTGGCATCCCCTTTAAGAGTAGTAAAATAGTTACTAATAGACTGACCGTCTTAGCAAAGAGCGAAGAGTTTTTCATTTAATTTGAAAACATGAAAAATATTCTTATCATTTGAATACATGGCCCATAAGGCATCTCATATATCTTTGGTAGTTTCCATGAACATAACATTAGTACTCACGGATTCCTTCATACTGTTAAGGAGCCAAGCCTAAACAGAACAATCATCTAAAACCCAATCTAAATATTTCGGATCTTTAGGGTCAGATGGGCTGGACAGAATATGTTCCTTCTTCTTGTGGGACCCCAAGAATAGTTCAAACAAACGTGACCATAAGAGATAGTTGGTCCCATTCAATTTAATAGTGGTAGCCAAATTAGGTTTAGAATCTGAAGATGTCATTGTAGGAGAAAGTCTGAGGTAGAAACCTGAGTAGTAGATTAGAGCAGCGGCGGTGGTGTCAGAGTTTCAGGTAGTGGCCGTATCAGTAGCAAAAGCAGAAAAAAAATGATAGAAAGTTAGGTCAAAGAAAGATCCTACTCTAATACCATGTAGAAGAGAAAGAGATGGAATAATTTTTCTGTATCTTTATTCACTTATGTATAGGTATTTATATACATAAGACACCCTATAATTATGCTTATCAATTACAATCTCTATAATTAAGCTAATTACACGGTCAAAGATAAGACGATATAATCATTCAATATTATCAATATAAGAAGTTTGAGACAATGCCAACAATTTATTCTTGCGATCTCGAATGATTTGAATTCCAAGGACTCTTGTTGAACATGGAATGATCTCATCTTCGAGTAACACTTCGAGTACAATCTTACTTTGAGGGCTTGAATTGGTCATATAATCTTCTTCAAGAAAAATGGCATTTGTCGATACAATTACCTTCTTATCTTGAGGATCGTCAAATCATGCTCTTCTCGTTCCCTTGGCGTGTCCCATGAACAAACACACTTTTAAATGTGGATGCAATTTCCTAGTCTTTCCTTCTAACACGTGTGTTGGGCACCTCCTGTCATGCCCCGAGAGTATAGTTATCCGTTGAAAATGGACAACACTCCCCTTGTGACAATCATAAATTTTGGTTACACAACCACACAATTGCTAAAAATATCAACACCACGTAATTATATCCACAACTAACTACACAACAACATCAATAAGGAAGTCTACTCAAAAAGAAAGAGATATAGGATACGAGCCATCACAGCTTAAAAACCATCCACAACAATGTAAGCCTACTCGACTTACACACACAAAAATAGTAAATGTCCAAAGTAACAAATCCAAACAAAGTCAGATATCCAACGATCAAAATAATCTTATTACAATACATGTCTAAAAAACCCAAATGATAAATCCAAACGGAAGAAATAAATGCGAAATACAAAGCGGAAGAAGTAAAACACCCTCTAGGGTTGTGGGACAGGCAGACGGAATCTCCATGCGACTCACGTAGTGTCTAACTACTACTTGAAGAAAATAAAACATATAAGTGATGAGTCTAAATAACTCAGCGAGTAAAAGAGTATAGTGCATGACTAATATAGATAAGGAAACAAAGATATACAGTCTCAAATAAGGAAAGTACCAACCTGAACAAAGGTACAGTCATAATAGAAATTACTTAAATCAAATCTGATCCACTAGGTATGGAGTAGTGATCGAAAAATAATACAGAATTTGAAATAGTACTACTCATTACTCAAGTGCATCATAAAAATAACATAAATACTCTACAAGACAACAAAACACAACCAAATGTGTCATGTCACTGTATAAGAACAACATATATCCAAGCGTGCACAAACCCACAATAAGATGCACATGTAAGTGCAACTACATATGCAATGCAATGTCACTCCTACACACCACTCCAGCCATCACGACATCTGTGTGATCGAATGGGTAGGACCGTGACAACTGTATGCACTCCATACAACCACTACTCTCAAGTGGAACGAGTGGACATGATGTAAAGTAGCTATCTAGCTATATCATAAGTGATCCCTATCGGCATACACTCCATACAACCATTACCCATGAGTGGTTGAGTGAGCCCGACCTAAGATACTGCACACACTCCAGCGATCACTTCCCCGAGTGATCGAGTGAGCAGGAAATATGACTAACAACTCTCTCACCCATAAGGGAGACATAGTCATCAACATGCAAAAAATGAAATGCTATTATGAGCAAGATGCAAATAAAACATATCACAGATTTAGTCAACTCTAAACAACAATATCATAAGCTTATCTAAAAACAAATAATTGTAGTAATGAAAATACATAAAAGCTAATAGATGACTACTGAACCACATGAGTAGCAAATCAAGAGACTATATTGACATCAAGAAGATTTATCTCTAAGGTCATGCACCAAGTATCAAACTCAAGTTAAATATGATTAGAGTCAAGATCCCTAATTACTTATCAAAATATAAGTCATGCACTAAGGTCAATTAACAAAGGAAACAAAGTAAGAACTACCCGCCTCAAATATAGAAAATCAAAAATATCCTCAGATTCGTCACTCCGTCTCAAATCCGGGTCCTATATAGAAGTATACAAAAATCAAGATAATTGTTAAAGAAAAACTAGAAATAAACTTACTAACTATATCCTATAGCTTTAATCATCTAATTACATGATTTGATTAGAACAAATCTAGGTTTAAAGATTAGCTACTCCAATACAATTAACACATCCCCTAAACTCACATATCACTTATCCCCAATCCATTAAACACAAGCAACACTAGCTAATCTAATTCCAAACATCACAACTCATATTAAACAACAACACATTACTATTAACCCAACACTATAATCCAACTACCAATTACAAGGTAAAACTACTTCTCATCACAATTAGAATCACCAATCCATCTTAACAACATAAATGAGTCACGAACAGATCAAACATGGTTGGAACAACAACATATATTTCCATACATCCCAAAACTAGATTCGCCATCCACTAATTCTAGTCTTATAATCCATTCATAAACTCCAAGATCTAAACTAGGCTAGCATGGTATAACAACACAAAATCAAGTACTCCACAAAATCAAGTATTCAACAACTTTAACATGATTCATACTTCAAGAGGGTAGTTAAGCAAAAACAAATCATACACCAAATCTAAATTCAGAATTTCAAGCCATAAATCTTTCAATAATTCACATCCAATCATCTAAGGCCAACATAGCAACCACAAGATAATAACCATATAAACTATAACTACATCAATCCAAACATTTAAAGGTGATTTAACCAATACCATCCAAGCTACTTCTAAATTTGTATCATGAATCCAACTACATAACTTTAGATCTAAGTAAGAAAACTCACAGTTACATAACTTACATCTCAACTCAATCATCAATCGATACAAAATTACCACAACCAAATTCAAATACCAAACTTCCCAAATTATCACTAAATTTCCCCTTACCTGAATTGGTTGTGGCTGCCGGAGATGGAAATGGCCTAAGCAGTACCCTAGCCGAATCTCCCACAGTCGACCACTCTGTATCAAGATGGCGGAAGACCAATCAACCTAGACAAATCGTTAAATCAACTCACAAACACCAATAATCCTCCACTGAAATTTGGTTGCTAGCTCTGTTAGGGATGGTCGGGGGTGGCCGGTGGTTGGATCTGGAAGAGACAGAAAAGGGGCGGGGCAGATGGAGCTGACCGGATAGTAGATCCGGCCTGGGTGGCTTTGGTAGCGGCTGACTGCGGCTATGGGCCAGTTGCGATGGCTGCGCTTGACTGCTACAGCGGCTGACCGCCATGGGATTGGTTGCTAATCGCGGCCTGGCCGACGGCGGTTACGAAAGGGAAAAGGTTGCGCCGGTGGTGTCGACCGAAGAAGGGAAAGGAAAGAGGCGATAGTCAGCGATCGGCGATTGGGAGGAGGAAGCTCGGTGGCGATGCGCGAGTGAGGAGGCAGAGAAGAGGAATCAGCGGTGGCTTTGGGGAAGAAGAGTTGTCGAGTGATTTGGGAGAGAAAATAAAAATCGAGGGAGGTTTTTAATAGGCTCGACTTAGGGTTTTTAATTAAACTTTAGGTTAATTGATTTTATCAACTCCCAGCTTAAATAAAAATAACCTTAAATAATCCGTATGAATTCGGTTTAATTCCTAAAAAAATTCTATTTTTTTTTTTAAAAAATCCATTAAGTTATTTTATATTTTCAAAGTCTAAATTTTTATTTGTCATATCTTACAATATTTTTGATAATCTGTATTAGATAAATACAGTTATGAATATCCTAGTGTTTGAACTTATCTTTATATTTATATTTTCTTTATCTCTTAAGTTTGAATTAATTAAATTAGTTGAATTTATCTTATTTAATTTATCATTCTTAATATTTAAATATCTATTATTTAAGATACTATTTTAGTATTTAAATCTTTACTAATTTTGAATTTTAAATTTATTAAGTTATCTTTGTTTAAGATCTTATCTTTAATAAAAAAATTATCAATTTTTAATTTCGAATTAATTAAATTGTCTTTGTTTAAGATCTCATCTCTAGTATTTAAATTGTTATTAATTTTTAATTTTGAATTAATTAAGTTTGTTAAATTATCTTTAGTTAAATTAAAAAATTTCTTTTGCATAGAAATTTTTAAATTGATTTTATTTAAATTATCTAAGTTAAATATTTTATTAAGAAATATATTAATTTTATCTATATCTATATTGACTTAATCATTTTTATCATTTGAATTTTTAGAATTAATTAAATTTTTATTAATTAATATATTTAAATTTGGATTCTCCACAACATCAATCCTAACATCCATCCAACAACTCATCCGACAAATCTAAATTCACAAACATCAATATAATATGAAATCCTAAATCAAACACAACATATACACACAAATTAGATTCTTCACATATCGAATTTCAAATCACCAAATGGATTTACACTCAACTAACCACATGAAACCCTGTTAATTAGGCATAATCATGAATCAACTTGTTTAGGTATCATCAACCCTAACATCCACCCAACAATTGAATTCACAGTCACTATTCAATACGACCATCCCCTGCCATATGAATTAAATCAAATCCAAGACTTCAAGTTAACTCATATCTGAGTTTACCACTGATATATACCTCTGTTGATGATCGGAGGTGTGAATCGAGCGGCCGAAATAGTCTCGTGGCAGTAGTTGACTGGCCGGAACAGAAACTTCTCCCTGAAATGATCAGAAATCAACACTAACCAACAATAATTTACTAGCTCAATCCACTTATCATCAATAAAACCTTACCCTTATTGATGATGGTCGTATTAGAGCAATGATGACCGCATCAGGACTAGATCTGGCTAGAGTCGTATCAAGCTCTCTTGCGGCTAGCCGATGATGCTAGGTCGTCAACAGAACTGCAACCGGTTGTGGCCACTCCGGTGAGATGGCTTCCAGATCTGACTGTCGTGTGAAGAGATTCGGCTAAGAAGATAGGAGAAGAGGGAGAGCTACTGTGGTGGTCGGAAATTTTGACCTAGCAGTGACGGTAAACCTCCTGAGATGCAAAGGAATTGGAGCTTGGCCACTCCGATCAAATTCTGATCGTGGTCTGTGGCATGGGATGGCCGACGATGAGGATCGGCAGTAATGTTGAGTGAGGGTTGCGGACGATAGAATTGGGAAGAAGGAAGGCAATACCTAGCCCCGGCTGGCCGTGGTGACCGACTATGTCAAGCTTCCGGCCGGCAGCCATATCCGATGAGGAATGGCGGTGGAGAATCGGGGAAGAAGGGAAGATTCGGCGGCGGTAACCGCGGTTGCAGCCTGGCACCAGCGGTGGCCGGGGTCTGGCAGTGGCGATGGCCGCGTCCGAAGAAGGGCGGCGACGACGCTAGATCGAGAGAGGAGAAGAAGAGTCGGTTGAGGAGGAGAAATCGGCAAATTTGGGAGAAGAAAATGGAATAGAAAACTTAGGTATAAATTATATACTTAGGTTTATTTAATTCAACCTAGGCCTTAATTGATTCAATCAACTCCCAACTAAATTGATATTTCGAATATGCTTTCAAAAAGCATGTTATTTATATTCTCGTAAACTCCTCTAATTAGCTTCGATTAAATTCAGAAGAATTTCTAAAAATTCTCAAAAATTCCTTTAGGCATATTCATCAATTAACACATATTATTTAATTATTTTATTTTCCGTATTTAACACACGTTCTCGAAGGGATAACGTCTTATCGGCTCCGAGAGGTGCGGGAGGTAATTAATCATGATTGTAATGTCAAGTAACCAAGACTTCAGGAGACTGTTGTAGCCGGGAGCTGGGAGGTTGTTGTAGCCGAGAGGCTGTTTGTAGCTGGGAGGTTGTTGTAGCCGAGAGCCGAGGAGACTGTTGTAGCCGGGAGCTAGGGAGGCTATTGTAGTCGGGAACCGGGGGTTGCTGTCTTTGGACTACCACCTCTGCTTCTAAGTTGACTCACGTACCACGTAATATCCCTCGATCACCCCTCGTATCAATAACATTATGTTATATTTTATTCTTTATAATTTTGATTACTTAATTATCTGATAATCATATAATTAATTAAGATAGATTATGTAGGATAACTTAACTAAACGTATCGAAATTAGTAGTATGTATATTCTACGTGGAAATAATAATTATAATAGTAAATTACTTTTGTTCTTTATTCTTATCGAAAAAGATATTTTATATATATTGAAAAAAATTATTTTAAAAATGTTTCATTCTAAAAAAAAAATTCTTTGGAAAAAAACGTTCCAAATTATATAAATAATCAAAAGGGTGGTTCTTAAAAAAAAAATCAAAAGTACACGCCTCGTATTTTATCTCGAGAATATTTTTTATTCAGTGTTATTATAATAATTATCGATAATTATTATCGAAGATAGATGTAAGATAAAACTGTCCCGGGCTCTAGTCCAGTTAAACAAAAAACCTTATATAGTTATTTTATAATCTACAACTCACTACCAAGGAAAATTAATGTGTTTATTTCTTTCTTTTTCATTTTATTTTGGTGTTTAACCACCCTTTCTACATTCAAAATTCAACCCGCCTCTAATTTTTAGATCTATTCCTGATTGCTATAACGTGTAACAGGTAATTGCTGCAACATTATTCCATACTTTCAATGTTATTGTAACAATTACGACTAATTATTACAATATATAGAAATTACTAAGTATTAGTACGGCGTGTAGAAATAACTAAGTAATTGTTACAGTTATTTTAAAATAATTTTGAAAAAATTTAAATAATTTTGATCAAGTTAATAAAAAGTATTTTAATATTAATATTCATACTTTAAAATTTAAAATTTAGGTACAATTATATAGCAGCTACTAGTAGTTATTACAATATGTAGAAGCTACTCAGTAGTATTATATAAAGTGAAAAAATAACTATTTCATTTTAATCAAAATTAATATATATAGAAATCACTATTATATCAAAATACTCTTTATCAACTTAGTTAAAATTATTTAAACTTCATCAAATCGATTTAAATTAGTCAAAATAACTTCAAAACAGTTGTAGTTAAATCTTAAATCCTAAATTATAAAATCTTAAATCATAAATTATAAACCCTAAACACTATTATATCAAAATACTATTATCTAAACTTCATCAAATTGTTTTAAATTAATCAAAATCACTTCAAAATAATTATAGCTAAATTCTAAAATCTTAAACTCTAAATTATAAACTCTAAACACTATTATACCAAAATATTTGTTACGAACTTAGTCAAAATTATTTAAACTTTATCAAAATTATTTTAAATTAGTTAAAATGGCTTGAAAACAATTGTAACATATGCTATAATGTATAAAAGCTACTAAGTAAATGTTACAATATTATAATAATATTATATTAGGTGTTATACGTTATAATAACTATCGAGTATCTTATGAACTTTATAATAGTTAATCATAACTATTACAATAATATTAAAAGTAAATATATTCTCAAATAAAAACATTTAATAGGCGCCTTTTTAAAAAAAAATGACGTTCTTTTGATTATTATCATAATTTGAGACGTCCTCTTAATTTTTAATTTTTGTCTAATTTTTTTCTTAAAAATATCTCTTTTTATGTAATATTTTTGTAATCAATACTACTCATGTTAATCAAAATTAGATCAACTTTAAAACCTTTTAATTAATATTAAAAATAATCCATGTATTTAACTTTTTGAATTTATTAATTTTGAAGATGATTGACTCAACTTCATAAAAATTTATCATCGGCTACTAAGATAAATCGAAAAATATTCACGGAGGCCCATTTAAATGATCAACATTTTTAAATTTGTCGTCCCATTAAAAAAATTCTATAATATATTATAACTGAAATTTAAATTTTAAAAGTTTAATTAATTATTTAGAGAATCTAATCTTCATCGTAGCTGGGAGAGAGATGTAATCATGCTTGAATCATATGATCAAAGTAATTTAGGAGGAAAATTTAATATGCATATGGGTTTTCTTTTTTTACTATTTTTATATAATGTCCTTCATAAATTCATAAAAGAAGCTTTTAAATTCAATTAATTTACTTATAACTGTTGGTGTACTTTAAAAATTACCGTTTAGGTGAAATATTATAAAACAATACATTATAAAATCAAAGAATGCAATCTTAATTAAAGATATCAAATCACACCTCCTATTTTTGTTTTTTTATTTTTTATTTTTTATTTTTTATTTTTAGTGTGGTGGTCGCACCCACCAAATAGTAACAATCCTTTTAGTACTTGTAAAGCATTTATCAATCATGGGCTACAAATAGGTTAACGAAGTCCACACACATTCACCATTTCTTGCTCGAACTTATTCGAGTTGGCTAGCCCGGTTAGGAAGTCGATCTCGTGAATCAACCATGATGTTTGACGATGGTGTATGAGATTCCCATCGTGTCACCCTTAGACCATGCAAAAAAAGCTCCCTAGCTAAACTCCCTACACATCTCTAAGATCGCTTGCCCCTCGGGCATGATCAACTCGTTAGTCGAGTCTCAACGGTCAATTAGTTCCCTAACCGAACTCCTAGGATTGAGTTGGCTCTACTGGATCTAGCTAGGACTTGAACCATTCGTCTTTTACTTCTTCCTCCTTTGATCGCCCCGTGAGGCTTGGAGTAAGAATCATCTTAGCGGCCTCACTCAAGCTTACTTAAGCAACCTTCTCGCAGCGATTATCGTCGAATCAGTATCATCAAGAACAGACACATTGCCTTCTTAAAAGGATGAACTATATTGATTGACTAGACACTTATCTCGAAAGCTCACTTAGAATGAAGTAATTGTGAAAGTGAAGGTGGAGAAGGAACTTTTGTAGACCACTACTTCGATGGTCTACTTTCCGATGAGCTATGTGAGGGGCATGTTTCGTCGTAATAATAGTAAAGAGAGTGTGAGATCTTGTTTGTCAAAACAATAATATATCGGCAATAGATCTGCGACTGGATGATCTAACATAGTTGCAAATGTTTTGTGGAAGTTGATGGCTTTTGAATAGAGACACAACATACCATAGAAACAAATTTAGAGTCCACAGCTAATGTGTTTCATTTTAAAAAGAACAAAGAAAAGCACCAAAGACCGTTTTCCTTAAGTTATGTTTCAGATTTATCTAGTAGGTGAACTAAAAGAAAAGATTGTTTACCTTTAGATTAATTCAGTGAAGTTCGGACATCTAAATTATCAAAAGAGAGAAAGAAAAAGAAGAAAAATACTCAAAGATGAAATTAACTACTTATTTTCTCGTCTGATATCCTAGATAATGATCCCCACCAACTTAGTAGTCAGCCTACCTACGTGGTCTTTATGGGTTATAATTGGACACGATCCACACACAACTTGCAATTCACAAGAATAGGATTTTCTATGAATGATATGGTGAAGATAGTCGGCACCGGTCAAGTTATAAGTCAAGTTAAGTTGGAAGTCAAGTCAAGACGAGCTCGGGTCCGATCAAATTAAGCTCAGATCCAATCAAGACGAGCTCAAGTTGAGTCGACCCCGCTAGAAGATCTCAAGTTAAATCCATCGTTCATCCGAGTCACATCAGAGTTTGGTCTATCATAATTTGAAATTCTAATTCGACACGATAATTATTAAAGTACCGACCATCAAAAAGTGCATCTCTCGATCAAGAAGAATGAGGTGTGTCTTCTCGGCCAAGAGATGCATCTTCTTGATAAGAGGGAAGAGATATGTTCTTTGGGAATCAAGGTCATCATTTCATTCTCTATTTAAAGATAATCGATTGCGAGCAGCATTACAAAAAAGTAATTCAATTGTTTCTCTTTACTATTCATTTTCTTCGTTCATTTTATCTGTCTTGTCTCTGAGGTCTGACTTGAACTTGGCTTTGCCAAGGTTCGCCTTAGCCTCTTTCTAATATTTTCTTTGAGTCTTTCCCGATCTTTGTCCAAAAATTCTTTTGGTGCTTGACGGTTGGAAGTCGACCTCTTGAAAATGCCGACCTCCTTAGAAGTCAACACGACAACTGTGAAGATCGGTCAAATTCTCAAACCCATGATAATTATCTCCACCATAATGAGAAGGTGAAGAGTTGATCTCCACTTTAATGAGAAGGTGAAGGGATAAGAAGATGAAAGGTTGATATTTATCTCCACCTTAATGAAAATGTGAAAAGATGAGAAAGTGAAGAGTTAATATTATTTTCACCTTAATAAAAAGGTAAAAAGATAAGAAAATGAAGAGTTGATATTTATCTTCACCTTAATGAGAAGATGAAGAATTGATATTCATCTCTATAAATACCCATACACCTAGGAAAAAGGAAAGGTATTTCAAGAAATGAGAAGAAGAGTTGATATTCATCTATTTTTAGCAAAGAAGGAGAAGTATATTTTAAGAATTCCACCGTTCTCATCGCTTGTCAATTTCTAAGGATTACGGTAAGTGAGCTTATTATTCAAATATTACTATTTCACTATCATTGTTATCAATTATTATTTTTTATTGATTACTGTCATTATTGAATTTTGGAGTACTGAATTAATTATGAACTAAATGGTAGAGATACGTATTCTGAATACTACTGATTACTAAATTACTAGTGATCACCGACCTCTCTTCTAAGAGGGATAATTCTAGAGGGTTGATATCAGTTTAAATCATGAGGAACATGATTTTTTCTCAGTGCCTACGTTAATTTTTGTTTTGAGATTACTGTTATTTTACTACTAAAAACTATTGTATTTGTATTTTTACCCCCCACTTACTGAGTGACTTCCAAATCACTCATCTATTATAATCTATTTCAGTTAGAGACGAAATGGGAATCGAGAATGAAATCAAGGATAGAGAACAAGTCGAGTTCTAGGGATGATGAATTCGCTCCAATTACCGACATGAAGACTAGGAATCTGCTGTAATAATGAACTATTAAATGAATGTAATTTAATTAGTTTCGGATTGTGTAAAGACTATTTTGTTTTGAAATTTCTATACGATTGAGGTTGATTTTTTTTTTTCCAATTTTATGTTTAAAAGCAACGTCGATATTAGTCGTCGATCGTCGGGGCGTGACAATAACAACCGACTTGAAGGAAGCCTGACCCATCAGAGAGTCAGGCTTGAAGAAAGTTCAACTCGATTCCCAATTGGTATCTAGCCAACCGAAAATATTCAATCGTGATTACTTTATCGAGTCATCTCATCCCTTAATCTCGAACCGAATCAATAAATCTTTAGTATTTAACTTTAACCCTCAATGACCAAACCTTAATCTTTCTACAACTTTCTTCTTCTTCTTCATTACTATTTTATTTCTATAACCCTAAACGCCCTTCGATGCGTGTTGATTCATGTGGGTCTGATCACATCACATCACATCACTAGAGGAAGCTTCGTGTTGGACATGTCGTCGATGTCCAACAAGACAGCAAATTTTCACCACATCATCACCCTTTTCTGGTCTAAAAAGAAAGACGACCCAACCTATAATAGGTGGCCCATTTATACTAATACAATTTGTCCAAATGATATACAGATATAGATGCATCTGCCATTTACTCTTTCAGTCGAGTCGAGTCGAGGCTATCCGCTCACTGCAACAGATTTAGAAAAGTTGATGTGGTCGAAGGAGGTCAAGGCCGGCCGGCCGGCGATGACGATGCGGACCTTGTCTGCTGCCTTGCTCGATCGGGCCACTGCTCGCACATCCTCAGCACTGATCCAGAAAGAAAAGAGGAATCTCTTGTAACTTTCACTATGGACAGTTGGGTTGACTCAAGTGGGCGGTGGATGTGGAAGTGAATCAGCAATGAGGCAACAAGCATGGACATGGAGTCCTGTTCTCCGTGAACATGTTTGTCCATGATTGTGACACAGGAAACAGTTTGAGCTTTCCTTTTCCTAACTAAAGTCTGCTTTAGTAGTCCCTTTAAAGGATTGGGAGTGAAGGCTTTACAGACAGATGTTACACCACTCATGCGATATCTTCCACAGTTGGTCTCCGGGATCATGTTCCTCGCCGCTCAGCCTCAAGATCGTTCTCCCCCATTTGCACTGGCCCTGTGAGGAGGCATCGGATCCTCTCTTCCAAACTTCAGGATAAAATTAAGTTCCCTGTTGGTCCTAAGATGAATTGACGGAGACGCTAGGACGACCATTTCATCTGTTTTGCCACAACGGATAAAACTAAGTTGTTTTTGGTGTTTTTATGGCTTAATTAAAAGTGTGATATTTGGCAAGTTGGTCCCATGAGGTGGCCTAATCCATTGCCGCCTCAAGACATGACAGAATCTATTACTATAAATCCAATAATTACACGAGATATTATCATCATGAAATTTGATGATTAAATTTTAATTAATAATTAGGTTCCTATCTTTTTCTATGTATTAGTTACTATTCGGGCCAGCTAGACTAGCTCCCATGATTTATCTCCTCCGTATTGATCCTGGGACGGACTGACGAACATACTGGAGTGAACGTTTCG
>JBBUKS010000113.1:9661114-9680555 GCA_038050645.1 Hedychium gardnerianum | reverse complement strand
TCAACATTAACAATCTAATCAAGAAAGGATCAACACTACAACTTCATAAGCATATCAAATTCAAACACTTAGGTATTCCACAATTTAAATTCTCCTCCAATGATTCAAGGATACCACAAACGCTAGACAATAATCACATATCTACACAATTCCAAGTTTTAATTCATTTCATAGCTCCAATTAAATAAATCAAGATAATTTACCAAACAAACTCCAACTACCAAATTCAAATCTTACCACATTATAATGACACAAATCCAAACCCTAATTTGAATTAGTTTATTGCTAAAGTAATTGCATTCCATTTATCAAGCTATCCACTATATACCGAGACCTATAACGTCATGAGTTTGAAATTCGTTACCCAAAGGTTCTCTTCTCGAAGATGACTGCCAAAGATATTGTGATGGCCAAAGCAAGATGGCTTGATCACAACAACTGAATTCAGCCGATTATATGCAGAGCTGGCCATCGGCGACTGCTAGCAAGGCAGCATATCCGTGTTGGTGACGACTATCGGCTTTGTTAGGTGGCTAATGTAGCTACGGTGGCTGGGACTATCAATATAACAGTGAGACTAGTCGGAACAAAGGTAGGTCGGCGATGATGGATCGAGAAGAACAGATCGGCGGTTGATCTCTAGAGTAGAAGAGAGCTCGAACTAGCTCCTCTCCAAATTGAGATCGGACCTTGGCTGTGAGCTATGGTCGGCGGAAGATCTGGGGTCGGTGGCAAATCTATGGCCAGAGAAGAGCAAGGCGGCGGCGGCTGCGTGGTGGAGAAGAAGAGATGAAGATTGGGCTTGCCTCTCCGATTGCGGTTCGCCCCAATTCTGGCCGCCGACGATGATCACCTGAGGAGGAGAAGAGTCGGCGGTGTGGATCGAGGAAGAGGCTAAGAATCGACAGCTAGATTTGGGAGGAAGAAGAGAACCCAATACCTAGCCCGGCCGATCGTGATGACCAACTATGGCAAGCTCTCGGCCGACGGTGGGTCTGATGAGGAGTGGTGGTGGAGAAATGGGGAAGAACTGGATGGGCGACAGTGAGGTATCGGGGAAGAGGAAAAGGGCCGAGTGATTTTTCGAGAGAAAGAGAATAAAAGAATAGATAGTTTAGGAAAATAAAACTTAGGTTAATTTTACTCAACTTAGGCTTTAATTAATTCCAACCTTAGCTTTAATTAATTCAATCAACTCCTATTTAATTGATATTTTAAATAGGCTTTTTTCAAAAGCCTATTATTTCTTCAATTAGCTCCAATTAAATTCTAAAAAATCTCTAAAAATTCCCATTAAATTCTATAAATTGCTGTATTTAACACTCTGTCGAAAGCATATTTAGGTGAATCATATGTGTTATACCTGAAGCAATTAGCTTAGTGAAACTAACTGAAGCTACACTAATCCAATCTAAACTAGTTGGACTAAGACTTAGTACTAAGTTCCATGGGAAATACTATTTAGAGAAGCATTTAGAAAGTGGTCCACCATGATAATTAAGAAGGTCATATGCCTCGCCACTGACTGAAAACTTATTCTAAAGAAGCATACTTGGTGGACCCAAAGTTAACCTTGAATCCAACACTAGTAAAAATTATCTCATACAAATCAAACAAATTCATCTAACAAAAATTATAGGAATACCTTGTTTGATAATTTAGATTGGGTGAGATGAATAAATTCAAAATTAAAATTAAACTAAATTGAATTTAAAAATAAATTAATCTAAATTTGAATTAAAAATAAATTCGAAATTATAATCAAATAAATTTAATATAAAATTTTTATAATCAACCAATTTCATTTATAATCCGTTGGTAATTAATTAAACGGAAATCAATTAATTCTTAATCAATCTTAATTAATTCAAAAATTCATAATTAATTTTAACTCAATCACATTAATTCAATCCAAAATTAGTTTAAACCAATTTAAAATCAACTTATAACTTAAACTTTAATTAAATTATTAATCTTAATAATTCATAATTAATTAATCTTAACTCAAAACCTAATAAAATAAAAATTAATTATTCAAAATCAATAATCTAAAATTCAACTTAAAGGTTAACTTAATCAATAACTTTAAATAAAGTTAAATAATTTTAATAGTTAAATTAAAATAATAATTAAATTTCAACATAATTAATTAACCTCAAATTAAATCTGAAATTAACTCAAATCAAATTTAACTTAATTAATTTTAACTTGATTAATTTAAATTTAAGTTAACTTAATTCTTAATCAATTATTAAATTAATTTTAAAAGTTAAACTTAACTTGATATCAAACTTAATCAATAAATCATCTCACACAACTATAGGATTACCATGGTCGAAAATCTAGAATGAGTGAGATGCTTGGAAAAGTAAATTGAAAATATTTTTTAAAGATATCTTTTAAAAATGTTGACCAACACCTAAGTTATTAAATCATTAAGTCAACCATGAAATCCTAAACCCTTAGACACATATGTATATCTTCCTTGTGTGTAAAAAGGATGTCCTAAAGGGTGTCAGGTTAAGGGGGAGATACTATTGAAAGACACATTTTGAAAATAGGTTCAAAATAAAATATTTTTGAAAATATATCTTCAAAAAGAATTTGAAAAATTTTGTCTTAAAAAATTCTCTCTTGAAAACATAGTATCAACATAACTTCCTTTCGAAATTGCACTTTGAAAATTACTATAAAAAATTTCTTGAAAATCAATTTTTGCAATAATTTGAAAATATATGTTTTCAACAAAGAATGTTTTGAAAAATATTTTGAAATTGTGTTTCATGAAAAAAATCTGCAAAATATTTTTGAAAATTACTTTCAAAAATATCTTGAAAACATTTGAAAGTACTTTTGCAAAATGTTTGAAAATTCCTTCAAAATATTTTTTGAAATTATGAAAAGAGGATTTTCAAAATGTATTTGAAATGTTGAAATAATGTTCATTTTTGAAAATACTTTGAAAACCCTAAACACATGTTGAAATTATTTTTCAAAAGGGTAAGGGATATATCTTTTATCTTATAAGTATCATTAGGAAATCCTTAGGAATCAAAGAAATTAAGGAAGTATTCTTTTTGATATATGCCAAAGGGGGAGAAGAAGTGTTTAAGTTAGAAACCTTAACTCTTTTCACTTGATAAGTTGGGTTAAGTAATTAGTCTAACTTAAACATATAGTCAAATATCAAAAAGAGGAAGATTGTTAATACAATCGACCACAAGGGTTTTGATGTTTATTTGTCAATATGTTTAATGAAGACTTGGTCAAGGTTGACCTAGGCAAGTAAGAAGTCCAAGCAGGTTAAGGTTGATTGGATGCTTGGAAAGAGGAAAACCCTAATGGAGTGAACCTTAGGTGGTGAGAAGTTTTGGAGGAGTGAACTCCAAATAAGAGGAAAATCCTAAGGGAGTGAACCATAGGTAGTGAGAAGTCTTAGAGGAGTGAACTCCAAGCAAGATGAAAATCCTAAGCGAGTGAACCTTAGGTAATGAGAAGTCTTGGAGGAGTGAACTTCAAGAAAGTCTGACCAAAATGAAGTTTTTAGTTTGTATTACTATGCTTGAAGTATCCCAATCGGGACTTAGGCACTAATCAGGTTTTAAACTAACTTGGAAATCAAAGCCTAGATTAGACTAAGATTCAAGTAAAGTTCAGACTTGATCTTAGACATACATTTCATGCATAAATATTATATTTGTACTAACTCTATTTTGCAAGATAAATATTATGTATTTGTGCTAACATTATCTTGCAGGAATTGACTGGTTTCATTGACGTATAGGATGGTTCCATCGATGGATCCTCGTTCCATCAACCATTAAAGTTGATTAGTTGATAGATCAAAGATTTCATCAAGATGAGATCAGATCGGGTCGAAGAAATGGTAACATTGGGGCCCATCGATGGATAGTCTTTGTTCGTCTATGGATAAGAAGATATGATGTGATCATCCAGATCAGTCGGGAAGGAAGCATAGGTTCTATCGACGGATAAAGTGTTTTAGTCGATGGATCAAGCTGATTTCGCGATGGATCATATCGCAAAGCTGGACATAAACACGAGCAGATTCATTAGGGTTCCATCAATGGAACGTCCTGATCAGTTGACCGATCAATTGCTATTTCGAAAAGTCAGCCAGATTAGTGGGACTTGTGCGGCTCTACAACATACTCTCAGATCCTAACGCCAAGGTCATCTCCAACACGCCAAGCTCAAGCTACCTCATAACTTCGCGTTGGTTAACCTTTATTTTTGTTCATTGCATTAAATAGGTGTAAGTTTGTGTTACACTCTATATTCATCCTTGTAAAAGAACTCTTCTCCGAAAGTTATTCGGAGAAGATCTTTCGTGATTACCCATCGGATATGTTCCAAATGGTCGTGGGTCTTGGAGTAGTAGTCGACGAGGCTACGAACCAAGTAAAATAACTATGTCTATTTCTTTTTATTTATTTTCGTTACGTATTCTGATATGTTTTAAAAGAAAAGAAAAGTTTTTAAGCGACGAGATTCAACCCCCCCTCTCTCGTTCTCAACAATCCTATAGCTATCACACCCAAGGAGCTCCAATATGTTTTGGGTTCCTAAGAGTGTGTTCTTTACACTCTAGATGGGTATAGGGGATACCAAACCTAATTGGATGGATAGTTAACCTAGCCATGGTGAAGTTGGCATTGTAGGGTATTTTCATTGTATTGTGACACTTTGAAAATGCGAAGTTGACTTTTACTCTTGAAGAGTAAAATATGACAATAAAATTTGAAGAATTGATTAATCAAATTGGCACAAATATGATAGTGGTCAAGTGTGTGCCAAGTTGGGGTTTTTGGCACATTCAAGGAAAATAGGGTCATCAATATTAAATGGATATTTGGCATAGTAAGTAGTTAATAACACTTAGATGGAAAATCTAGGTATTTTTCTTTGTGCCATAATTAGTCATTCTTTGTGTGCACTATCATATGTCATGACATCATGTTATTCATTCATTTTGACATAATATTATTGTGTTTGCTTTTGATACATGTCTTGTCATACATGCATCATTTGAATATGATGAATTTTCTTTTGAAAATATGCATTATGATGTATGTCATGGTCATTGGCATGCATTGTTTCAATTCCTTGTAACCAAAGACAATATGACATTAATTGACATTCTGTATAGAATGATCAAAGTTAAAATGTCTAGATAGAGATGCATGATCCCTTTGGTTTATGAAAACCTAGTTTACATCTCACAAAGATCTTTGAATTGTCTTGTATTTGTTTTTGTGACACATTAGATACAAGTGAGATGTTAGGAGGATGAACAAAAATCAAGATATTGATTTAGTGCATATTTTTGAGTTTTAGTTTCATCAAAAATAATGTGAAGTCCAATCATGGGGAAAGCTTATGAACAAGTCATGTGCATTTAGGCCATAGATCATGGTTGGAATTTGTTTTTGAAAATTATTTTAAAAAACCTTAGTGAAGTCTATTTGTTTATAGATATCATCAATGATTACGTGGATACAAAGTTAGAGTGAAATATTAAAGTTTTCAATGATTTCTAATTTTGTATCATACTTTGAAAATGGGATATATTTTCATATAGAACTATTTTTCCATGATAGTATATGACATAAAAATGTCTACGTGAAATTTCATGATTTTTCGAATATCGTAGAATTATTTATGATTTTCTGAAATTGGATCTGAATTTGATTATAAAAAATCAGACTTACCAATTGATTGGCATCAATTACCAATCGATTAGCACAGGTCGTAATCGATTGGCTGATGAAACTAATCGATTAACCTTGTTTTTTATCAGCACGTAATGGTGTTGAATCGATTAGAGCAATCGATTCATCCAATCCAATCGATTGATGTAAGTTATCAATCGATTGGAAAATGTTGATTTTGGCTGAAATGAGTCTATTTCAGTCAGTTAAGCCACGTTTAGGTCATGTAACTATTCCTAACCCTATGAAATGCTTGGACAAGTATTTAAGGGTAATTTTCCTGATGAAAATCAGAAAGTAATGGTTAAGGCAGTCTAATGTGGACTTGAGGGGGAGTTTTAGATTGAAAGGTGAATTTTGGGATTTCCTAAAGGTTTAGGAACTCCAAATCATTGTTGGTGCAATGATAGAAGTTAGAGCATGCTTTGAAGGGGAGGTTCTCCTTAAAGGCATGATTTGGGTTAAAGTAGTGTTGAAGGATAATGATGTATGCTCAAGGATGAGCATTTGAAGACAATGGAAGGTTGGGAACCTTCATTGTAATGTCTGAAGGACATGATGATGAGAAAATTTGATGGATGCTTGATTAATGTTGAGCATTAGAAATAATGAAAGGTATGAGACTTTCATTGGATGTTTGGATGTTATGAGATGGATGAATCTCAAGGAGAGATTTTTTATGTATGCCAAAGGGAGAGAAAATATAGGGTTTAAGTTAGGAAACCTTCATTCATGCTTCGGCATGAGAAGAAGAAAGTTGGGCTTATGAGTTAGCCTAATTTAAACATATTGTCAAACATCCAAAAGGGGAGATTATTGGTGCAATCATCCTCGGGTCAAGGTTAACTAAGTTGACTAAGCTTGGGTTAGCTCAAGCTTGAGTGTCGATGTTTGACAATATATGAGAGAGAAGTCAAGTAGGTCAAGGAAGGACAAGATACTAGACTTGGAAAGTTTTAACTAAGGTTAGGCAACGGAAGACCTAGCTGGGAACTAAGCAAGAGAAGTTCTAACTGAGGTTAGGCAAATGAAAGTTCTAATTGAGATTAGGCAAGTAAAAATTCTAACTGAGGTTAGGCAAGGGAAAGTCTAATAGGAAGGTTGGTAAGGGCAAAGTCTAAGTGAATTAGGGAGGACCAAACATTTGGTGATCGAAAGTCTTAACTAAGGTTAGGAAAGGGAAAGTCCTAACTGAAATTAGGCAAAGGAAAGTCCTAACTGAGGTTAGGCAAGAAAAAGTCCTAACTGAGGTTAGGCAAGTGAAAGTCCTAACTGAGGATAGGCAAGGGGAAGTCTTAATTATGGTTAGGCAAGGAAAAATCCTAACTATGGTTAGACAAGGGGATGTTCAAGTGGGTCATGAAGGACCAGATACTTGGCATGAGTGAGAAAATCCCAATAGGTCATGGTTAACTAGATATTGGGCAATGAAAAGTCCCAACAGGCCACAGATGACTAGATATTGGGTAGAGAAAGTTCTGGTAGGTTGAGGTTAACCAGACAAGGCAAGACCTGAATTCAGGCCTAAAAAGGCTGAATTTAGGAAGTGTCAATCGATTGGTAAACCCTAAATTGCATTTTGAGGTTTTATGTTTAAGCCAATCAATTGGATTGAGACACCAATCGATTGGCCTAAGCCAATCGATTGGCAAGAGAAGCCAATCGATTGGCACAGGAAAAAGTCGCAATGGAATAGTGGAGTTACAAAATTGATTGAAGGGCTCAATCGATTGGCAGAGACTTTCTCATGAACCGTAGGATTCTTAATTAATTATCCTAATCGATTTAGCATGGCCAATCAATTGGTAGCCTTTTATCGAGTGAATGAAAGGTTTGTGAATCGATCAGCCAGAGTTCTCTAGAGAATAGTAGGTCTCTGAATCAATTGGGGCAATCGATGTTGGGGAGCCTGATGCGATGTGTGAATTTGACATGTTTCACAGACGCGCAGCGGAAGACAATAATAATAGTAACTTATTAATGCACATATCACATGCCTCTAGGACACACACAAGTGCCAGACATAACCGTAATATAAAATTTTACGATAACTAAATTATACTTGCAAGTTCGTAATCAAATTTTGTAGATAGAGTTTGCTAGCCACGCAAAGCTATCCTCTTCTAGAATCAATGAGTAAGCTTAACGAAGCTTGCCTCTACTCGTATCCATGCCGAGTTATCCTCGAGGCAACTTTACTAAGTCACGAGTCGTGTCTCCACTTTGGTATTAGCTGAAGGTGGGAGACGAAGCGATCTAAGAGAGAGAGAGGGATCAACGGATCGAATTAATACCTAGAGACACAAGGCAACATGGTGACATCAATTAGAAGTAAGGGGAAAGTTTTCGGTGGCACCACTCTAGGGTTCAACCTCTTCTTCCTCTTGGGCCAATCCATGAGGGAGAAGAATGGTCGGCGGTAGCACCCTTGATCGCTGCAACCTTTGCACCAGTGACTTAACATCATGTTGCTGACAAGCGGCAGCAGTTCTAGCTGCAACAACTTGTTGGCCGGAACAGATCTTGGGTGGCACAAGGTCTGGCCGGAGCTCCCTGTTGGGCGGTAGAAGATCTGGTCGAACCTCCCTTGGGGAGGGCAGAACCTTTCTGGCTGGAGTTCCATTGGGCGACATAACTTTTCTGACTGGAGAAAAAGATTGTTGGTTAGAGCAGCAATTCCCGGCGGAAATAAATCCAATGATAGGCAACATATCCGGCGGTGGCTTCTTGTTGGTCGAAAAAGCAGTTGGGCGGTCCTTCTTTTGGCGGACCTGCTGTCGACGCAAGGAGCAACAGTAACTTTGTTGTTGCCGACGTTAGGGAACAGCAGCCACCAATGGTGGTGATGGTCGCCCCTTTTTTCTTTTCTGTTGTCAGCGATGGAAAAAGAAGAGGAGAGAGGGAGAGGTTTTTTAATCAAAACCTAACTTTTTAGGTTTTTAATTAAGGTATCTCACTTCTTCTTCTTTTTTCGCTCAATCCATATCCTCTATATAGGACTCCTATCGGGTTTGGATCAAATCCAAACCCGTATCCATTAACTCGCAACCCATACCATTAGCTTTAAGTTTGGTTCAAAACCAAATCACTTGGTTCAATAACCAAACCCTTTTTTTTTAATTAAAACCAAACCATTTTGGTTTATAATTAAATGAAAGAGGGTTCATCTCATCTTCAAAAGATGTGGCTTATTCGCGTTGTCGTTGCGCTAAACTCTTTCCATATTTTCCCTTCGTCTATCCAACCATACTTTGTTTCTCTTGATCTGAGAATCTAATTCTCAAACTCGTTTTATGTCTCTCAAATAAACTCATAGTTGTGTGACCTTATATGTTCCTGATTTATGTTTGTCGTTCATAATTAATCATTAATTATGAATCAATCATGAGGGACACCTAATAGTACATCATGATCCCTAATTAATAGAAAAATCATAATTAATTTAAGAATATCTTTTGAACCCTTTAGCATCTACAATGAATCCCCACTAGGCTGACTATGTTACACCTAGCCCAATTTATATTTCCTTATCTTGTGAATTCAAATTACTCAGACATGTGTCCAAGAGTACCATACTTTTGACATGTATTATTTTGTCCAAAGACTTTGAGTAATAATCCTAACAAGTGGTCATAGGGTATACGTCTCCTTATACAAAGAGTGGTGAATCCACTGTGGGCTATTCAAAACACCTTCGAACACTTCGACTTATACCCAATCATCCTGGGTCTACACCTCTAATGAGATGCTTTATTAAGATGTCAAAATACAAATCTCCATGACCAAGATGACTTGAATATCTCAATACCTCAAGTCAAAGGCAACTTGCACTTAAGCTTCAATGAGATCTTCATTGACATATCCGTATATGTACAAACCCATATGAAGTTTCATGGCAGGATGCTCCACTGAACTAGTTACCTTTAACAAGCATCCACATTTAACTCTCGACATCCCAATATCTCCAACTAGTGAGGAACAACTGCTTGGATATAACACGTGCTAGTCTTTCAGAATTAATGATGTCCAAACTCATCAATTCATCGACTAGGGAATATTTCAATACATTCATAATTATACATGTAGAGATACTCACTAGTTGTGATCTAATCACAAGTTCTCTCATGCTATGAATCGTATTGTGGATATTCAGTAAATGAGTTTAAGATCCAATCATATACATTAAGAATGTATACTCAAATAGTGAAGATTTATTTATATAATAAATAGTACATCTCATAAGGCAATTGCCTTAGGATATCTCTTAAATATAATAATCGATTGGTATGACTCACAAATTAATTGGATTAGAGAAAAAGAGTCATTCTACAGGTTTTAAATGGCCGAGCTAATGTGGCAATCGATTTGGGGTAAGGTCAATCGATTGATAGACATTTTTCAGCCCGAGAGAAACCCTAAAAAAGGCGTTTCGCGAAACTTGAAGTAGCCAGTTCTTGGGAGTTTTGAAGCAAAGTGTTGTAGCATTTCCACTTTCTAAGAGGCAATCCAAAGTAAGAAAAGAGAAAGCAAATCAAGGTTCATTATTGTAAAGTCATTTTCGATTTCTTTGTAATCTTGTTTGTGTTTCTTCTTTGTATTCTCATGTTCGAACTTGTATAAGGTTTCTTCACCTCTGAAAAGTTTCTGAGAAGGAGTCATTCATAGTGGAGTTGTGAGTGAGGAGAGTAGACACTTGGATTAGTCACCTAAAGAAAGTAGATACCAAGTAAAATCGAAAGTGTTAGCATTGTGGAGTTCTCTTCCAATTTTCCATTACAAATCAAGTTCAAAGAAGTGAAGCAAGCTATTCAACCCCCCCCCCCCCTTCAAGCTCATACCAATCCTAACAGATTAGATTGATTCACTCGGGATTATGATGCACTATTTCTCCACATGAATCTAGATTGCAGGTTTTTGCTTGAGGGACAAGCAAAGGTTTAAGTCTGGGGTGTGATGTGCGTAGATTATGCATGTTTCTAGGCATTGTTTGTCATACATTTACTTGCATTTTATGAGCATGATTTACATTATCACACTATTTCATTATTATTTCATTGCTTTTACTCCTTTGATTTGGAGATATACTCTTTTGTATTTTAATTAACAAGACGCATTTTGGAGTAAAAATGGAGCATATTAGACATTGGAGTAAGCTTTGAGAGAAATCAGCAAAGCATGGTTATGCCTTATATTGGACATTGGACCAATCTTGGAGAGAAATAAGCAAATCATGGTCGTGCTTGTGAGGCACGACCGTGCCTTATTCAACCAAGGCATGGTCGTGCCTCTAAGGCACGACGATGCCTTATTCAACCAAAGCATGGTCATGCCTTATTCAGCTGTGTCTCCCAGGAGCTCTAGAATGTCATACGGTTCAACTGTGCCTCTTAGGCACGACCATGTCTCTTCAAAAACCCACGGTTCGCCCGTGTCCATGAGGCATGATCGTGCCTTGCTTCACCAAGTCTGTCACGGCGCGACCATGCCTATGAGGCACGATCATGTTGTGTCAATTAGGGCCCTTGTGGGAACCTATAAATGGGGAAGAAGATCCCTTTTTCAATGTGGGGAGAGGGCTTTCCCTTGAAGGGAACCCATAAGGTAGATTTCGATGATCCGTCCTCCATCTGAGCAAGGATTTTATCCGAAGACATCGCCAATATCTTGCTAAACTTTCTCTTCTCCTTTCTTTCTGATTTGAGTTGTAGATTGCTAATTTCTATATCTTGTGGTCGTATTACTTTTGCTATAGAGTATATTCACTAGATTCTAGGATGCAGGGAGTAATTATGATGTGATGTTGATGTATGAACTATGGATTTGCCCATTTCCTTATTCTATGATATGTTTATGACTTGTTCTATATTGTTGTGTCTTGTTCTTGTTTGATTAAATGTGTGTGGTGAATGCATTTAGATGTGATGGATTGGTCACCATATAGAGGGGATGCTTTAGATTGTATGATCGAAGGACCCTTAGTGATATGGAATATCCATTAACCTGACTTTTTAGAGTCATCACCTTGAAATGATGACCAATTATCTGCAAGGGAATAGCTAATTAGAGTTTAATAGGTTTTCCTCAATTTAATGTTAGAAAGTGACTTGTGTAATCTAGACTATATGACCGGGGGGCCGTCATGTGACAGGGGGTAACTTTTTAACCGGATTTTCTATGTTACCTCTTTACTTAATAACATTAAAAATGGTGTATACACTCCGATGTAACCTTCACAGGTCCGTAACGGTAATTTGGTTATAATCCCTACAAGAGCCTAAGCTTGGAGGTAAGGAAGTGAACAATACATTGAACATCAACTAGCATCATAATGAAACTGAAATCCTAGAATCATTTTCCAAACTAATTCCTCCCTCTTCGATTATTTTCTCTCACTGATCTCTCTCTCTCTCTCTCTCTCTATTAATCTCTTGTTCTCAAGATTTCACACAACTTTCAATCGTTTAGATAACTTGTTTTTCAAACTTGACTAGTGCTAAATCAGCAATCCTTGTGGATTAGATATTTTATTACTTGACGACATAATCGTGCACTTGTAATTAGACAACAGTTGTCCTGCTTATGTGAAAAGAACTGTATCAGATAAGCTAGATGCTAAGTCTAATATATTCATTTTTTATCCTAAGGAAACAAGGGGTTATCAATTCTATCATCCCTTGAAAAAAAGACGTTTGTTTTAAGGCATGTTGTATTCCTAGAGAAAGAGTTTCTCTTGTAGGAAAATAGTGGGAGTGAAGTTGAACTTGAGGAGATTCAAGAGGCTCCAATAGACACAGAATAGATGCCTAGTCAAGAACCACAACCGATTACTCATGATGATGAGTTATCGGCTAAACCTATAGAGACACTACCTCTTCATAGATCTAGTAGGACACGTAAGATTCTTGAGAGATATGGATTTCTTATAAGTGAATCGAATGACATATTGCTCATTGAGGATGAGGAACCTAATGATTATAAAGAACATTTGAAGAGTTCATAAATGGACAAGTGACTAACAACTATGAAGTAAAAAATGGATCCCATGTACGAAAATCAAGTTTGGAACTTGGTAGACACACCTTAAGGCAACACGTCTATCGAGTGTAAGTGGGTTTTCAAGAAAAAAAATTGACATGGATGGTAATTTAATTACCTACAAAAGTAAGATTATTGGCAAAAGACTATCGTCAAAAGCAAAGTGTTGACTATAACGAAACCTTCTCACTAGTAGTTATGCTTAAATACATTCAGATACTCCTGGTCATAGCAGGTCATTACGATTATGAGATATGGTAGATGGATGTGAAAACAACTTTCCTCAATGGAAATATATTTGAGGATGTGTATATGATACAACTTGAGGGTTTCACATCTGTTGATAGAAATAAAGTATGTAAGTTTCAACGATCCATTTATGGATTGAAGCAAGCATCCAAGAGTTGAAATATCCATTTTGATGAGATAATCAAAGTGTTTGATTTCTCACAAAATACTGACTAACCTTTTGTGTATAAGAAGGTTAGTGGGAGTGTGATTGTATTCCTAGTGTTATATGTTGATGACATATTGCTTAAAGGAAATAATGTGCCTATTTTATAGTTGGTTAAAGTTTGCTTGCCCAAAACATTCTCCATGAAAGACATGGGAGAAACAACCTTTATCCTCGGGATTAAGATCTATAGAGATAAATTGAAATGGTTGTTTGGTCTTTCGCAGTCTACATATATAGACAAAGTGCTAAAGTGATTTAGCATGATGAATCCAAGAAAGGCTTTACACTCATGCGACATAGGATTAACCTTTCTATGTATATATGTCCATGCACAAAAGATGAGAGGATTTGCATGAGTAAGATACCCTATGAGTCAACGATAGGATCTATCATGTATATTATGTTATGTATGACGCCTGATGTATTATATGCTTTGTGTGTCATGAGTAAATACCATTCAGATCTAGGCATGGATCATTGGTGGTTGTGAAGACAAACAATCCTTAGGTACTTAAGAAGAACTAAGGATGTGTTATTGGTGTTAGGTTACTAGATGCATATTTTAAAATTTGTTTTTATAAAACAAGCAGCGAAAGAGAAATAATAATCTAAATTATTACAACACACACATTACATACATACAGGATACACACATGTGCTACATAACCATAAATCATAATAACTTCATTAGAAGATACACCTACGAGTTAGTAATCGAACCTAGTAGAGAGTGTTTGCTAGCCTCACAAGGCTAGCCTCTTTCGGAATCAACAAGCAACCTTTGGAAAGATTACCTCTATCAATATCCATGCCGAGTTATCATTGTGACGACTTCGCTAAGCCATAAATTTTTGTCTCCAATCTGTTACTAGCCAAATGAGGGAGACGATGGATTTGAGAAGGAGTCCTTAACTTGACATTGTGCCCGGCGGCGAGAGCAACCTGACGGCATAAAGCGAGGGAGAGAGCAACCAAAAGGGGGCTGCTGTTTGGGTGGCAAAGGCTGCTGTCCAGAGCATTTTCCTTGTTTTCTAGCATCCATGAAGTCACTACCAATGAAGGACAGCATACCCTGAGACGTCAGGGTTTAGGTAGAAATGTTTACTCACCAGAATAAAAGTGGGAGGACGTTGAAAGGTGGTTGGGCAGCAGCGGACAATAAGTAGTTCGTTGGCTGCCTTAGTGTGGGGCGTCTCCTCTTGGCCGACGTTCAGATTTTGACATCCTATTGGCCAGTGGGGTGTTGGTGGATGATGAGAGGAGGTGGCTATAGTCTTTGCTTGGCAGCGGCAGTGGTTGGGAGGCGACACAAGGAGAATAACTTCTCTTTGTGTTTGAAGACAAGAGGAGAGGAGGAGAGGGGAGAAGGAGGATGAAAACCTAACAATTAGGTTTCTAATCCAAGAGCATTGTTTCTCTCCTCATGAGGGGAATTTATACACCTCCTAACAATTACTTGGGGAACAAGTCATCTCCCAAACCCGAAGCTCAATAGAAACCCAATCCACTACCATTAAGTCATGATTTGGTTCAAGACCAAACCAACTTGGTACATGACCAAACCACTTGTTTAAATAACCAAACCTCTTTTAATTAAAACCAAACAAATTTAGTTTATAATTAAACCAAAGAGAGTCCAATTTAACTTCAAAATGTATGGCCCATCCATGTGTCCGTTGCACCAAATATCTTTCCATATTGGTCCTTCCTCTGGTTCAACCACACGTAATATCTCTCAGTCTGAGAATCCAATTCTCAAACTCGTTTTAATTCTTTCGGATATAGTCGCAGTGTGTGTAACCCAATAGGTTTTTGATTTATGTTGCTCATTCATAATTAATCATTAATTATGGATCGATCATGAATGACACCTAGTAGAACATCATTATCCCCAATTAATCAAAAAATCATAGTTGATCAAAGAATAATTCTAAATACTTCAGCAACTACAGTTATTCGTGCGTTTGTTATTTTCACTTGTCTTATACCCACTTGGTTCAAGACATGGTCTATTTTTCAGTTCCCACTAGGTTAACTACATCACACCTAGCCCAAATAATAGTTCCTTGTCTTGCGGATTCAATCAATCGAACCAACTTTAAATCAGACTTTTGTTTTCATCTGCAAAACAGAGTTAGCATAGGCAATAATAATAGAAGTCCTGCAAAACAAATGTTAGACCAATATAAGTATGCATGAATATGACAGTTCGGAATGTCTTGATCTCAACTTAGAAACCTTCGTTGGTTTCTTCAGTTGGATCAGCGTCGAAGGTTTGTCCCACTGCGACACGACCTCATTGCATTAACTCTAGGTGCTTACCTCAACTCACCTGCCAAATATCTGGTTCTCCAGACCTATTTGGACTTTGCTCAGCATCGGATCGACCTTCTAGGTCTTCAACTTGATTCGATATCAAGTCCTCCAAACCTATTGAATCATCCTGCCAGATGTTAGGTCCTCTTGACCCATTTGGACTTCCTTCCTGGTTCCACGATCTGCAGAGACTTCCCTTGCTAGTGTTTACTTCTATGTTAAGGTTGCTACTAGACTGGATAATCGGGAGATCATTAATGACAAAAGATTCTCATTCAATCAAACATTTATGCCCTTAGTGACAAAGGGCATCAACACTTACCCACTTTCTAGAGTTAAAATACTTTCACATAGGAACTAACCCTAGTTCATAGGAGTAGTATGGAGAATTAGGAGGTGAACATGTCATAGGAACATTATCTAACTTCATGGTAAAATCGAAAACCTATAATCGCTCCCTAAACCAACTTTCACAACTCACTTCCCTCTATTCCCGGAGCCTAAACCTCACACACACTCTCTCTCTCTTCTCTCTCTGGTTCACAAGCCTTCTCACAATCTCGATTAGTCTAGCTACTAGCTTCATAAAATCACTAGTGCATTAATCCAAAGTCCCTATGAGATCTATATCTTTTTATTACTGACGATGTAGCCGTGCACTTGGGCCTCGTAACAAGATTTTGTGTGATGTGCGTAGATTATATAGATTTGTAGACACTTTATATTGCACATCTACTTACATTTCATTGATATGATCTATATTATCGCACCTCATTTTGTTATGTTATCATGTTTTTTACTCCATATCATTCGGAGATCTGCTTTTTCTTTATTTTCATTGATAGGGTGCGTTTCGAAGCAAAACGAAACTTAAATGGAGAGCAAAGAAGAAAGCAGAGCAGGAAGCAGAGCAGTAGGTCGAGACCCATGGTCATGCCTCCCAGGCATGTCCAAGGCACTGGCCATGCCCCCAACGTACGGGCGTGCCTCAGCCATAGGGGGAACTCAAGGCATGACCGTGTGTTCCAGACACAGTCGTATATCATACTTGGAAGAACTTCAAACACGGTCGTGTGTCCTAGACACGGCCGTGTATTGCCCCAGCATTGCTTCCTCAATACTGAGCCATGCCTCCACTGTACTCAACCTCAAGAGCAGGTCATGCCTATTAGGCACGACCGTATTCCGAAAAAATATGGGTCGTGCCCCATGCCTATAAAAGGGGTTTTACCCTTTTCTCATTAGAGTTTGTTCTTCCCTTCTAGGGAGAACACAAGATCCATCACCACTCCGTTTCTAGAGATTTCACTGGCAATCCGAGGTGATCTTCTCCGATCCATCCATCATCCGAGCAAGGAGAACATTTCCGAAGACCAAGACAACAACCGGCTAAGCATTTCTTCCCTCTTCTCTTTAGATTGGGCTAGAATTTTTATTTATTTATTTTTGTATTTTTCTCTCCTTGTTTATGGAGTATATCGCTTGTATTCTAGGGTTAAGGAGTATCTATGATGTGATTGATGATGTATGAACTATGGATATGTCAATTTCTTATTTCTATGAGATGTTATCTCTTATGCTATATGTGTTGTATCTTGTACATGTTTGACGAAATGTGTATGTGAATGATGCATGTAGATCTAGAGTGTATGCTTCTATGTTAAGGTTGCTATTAGACTAGATAATCGGGAGATCCTTAGTGACAAAGCTTCTCATTCAACCGAATTATTATGCCTTTAGTGACAAAGGACATCGACACTTATTCACTTTCTAGAGTTAAAAGACTTTGACATATGAGCTAACCCTAGTTACATAGGAGTAGTATGGAGAATTAGGAGATGAAAATGTTATAAGGACATTATCTAACATCATAGTGAAACTGAAAACCTAGAATTGTTTCCTAAACCAACTTTCACAACTCACTCCCCTTCCTTCTCGGGCCTAGACCTCACACACTCTCTCAAGACTCTTTCTCTCTCTTAAACTCCTTCTCACTCTCTCTCTCTAGTTCACAAGTCTTCTCACAACCTCGATTAGTCTAGCTACTAGCTTCACAAACTCACTAGTGTATTAATCCACAGTCCCTATGGGATCGATATCTTTTTATTACTGACAACGTAGTCATGCACTTGCGGTAGCATTAACAAAATTCGTTAGTTGAAAAACTCGAGTTGAGTTGTTCCTTAAGGTCGCTATTTTCCTTTAGGAATAGTTTACCTTGTGCCTCTGATTTAACTAATTTTTTATTTAAGTAAGAAATAATTTTAAAGAAGCAGATAATTTAAATTGTACCTCGTTGGGACCTTCTGACCAAGATACGGATCCGTGGATTAACTCATACTCAGACTCATCTTCTTGGTCTGATTCTCTTTCTAACTTGGGTTCGATTGTCATCAGTGCGAGGTAGCTTGCCTACTTTATTTCTTCAACCTCTGATTCTTCTAAATAGGACTTGTCCCAGGTGGCTTGGAGTGCCTTCTTCCTTTTTGTCTTCTTGGACTTATCTTCTTTCAAATTTGGGCACTCGTTCTTGAAATTCTCCTTCTTGTTGCATCCATAGCAAGTGATGTTAGCCTTTGTGTTGTTAGATGTCATCTTTTGTAGGTTCCTCTTGGTGAAGTTCTTCTTTCTTCTAGTGAACATTTTTCTTACCATGCTCACTAGTTGTTCTTCTTCATCTGATTTAGATTCGGACTCATCTTCCAGCTTGGGTCTAGTTCGGATTTTTGTCTTCTCCTCAGTAGAACCTGCAAGAAAAATTATACCTTTATCGAGCTATTTTGAGTTAGTCTGTTCATGCAGTTCTAATTCACAAAAAAGCTCATCTAACTTTAATTAAGAGAGGTTCCTCAAAACTTTATAAGCATCAAAACCCTGGATTACACTATCAGCGCAAACTACACCAACAGGCGATTGCCCTAATAAACCCGTCACCCAATAATCTCAGTTGTTCGATCGAACAACCAAAAAAGGCAGGATAATCCTTGCCACCGTTGGATTAGACACCCGAATCAACAGAATCTTAATAGTCTCCTCAAAAAGATCACCCTCGGTATGATGGTGACACATGGTCATACTTGATGGGATGTAATTAATAATTGATGGGGCGCGCACTCATGAGGGGAATACATCATCACGTGTATCACCGACATTAATGACATCTGTATAGGATCGAAAAAGCGCTAGTGGGGGTGAATAACACTCATGGCTTTTTCATATTTTTTTGTAAAGTTAAGAGATAATGCAGCAAAAAAAGAAAAAAATAAAAAACAAAGCTAATAGGTTTATTTTTTTACTTGGTTCACAGCCCGACGACTGCTAGTCCAAGGCCCGCACCCTTTGAGTGCTTTCGTTGGGCAATTCACTGTAGGCTTGAAGATTACAAAGATCAAGTAAATATGAAATGACAATAATAGAAATTAATACCGACAATAACTAGAGTAGAAGATTAGGCATTGGTTGTCAGAGCAGCGTTTCGACGTCATAGTCAAAGTGTGGAGTAGCGCGAAGATTGATTTTGCGTATTAGCAGTTGTACTGAACTACTGCTCGAGACCTTCTTTTATAACTTCATTCAAGCGCCTCTATTCTCTTTGAGGTGTCTCAATCATGAGTCATTCTGATCAGATCCAACCTCATCGTAGCTTATCCGATTCCAGGCACCTCAATCCTTTTGAGGCGCCTTGGCCACTAACGTGGTGAGTTCTGAGTGCAGCGTTATCTGGTCGAGTCTATCCCATCCCAAGCGCCTTAATCCTTTTGAGGCGCCTGGTTGTTGACATGCGCTAACCAACCAGAAAGTGTCACCTCATCCTGTCGTGTGCTGAGGTGATTGAGGTGTCTCAATACCTTTGAGGCGCTTGAATTGGCTTAGGCCACCTGGATCACTTCTAGGCGCCTGG
>JBBUKS010000113.1:9637696-9653573 GCA_038050645.1 Hedychium gardnerianum | reverse complement strand
GTTATGGCCCCATCTACTACGATCTTCTCAAGCCAATGAGAAGATCGAAAAGTCAACCTAGGTAAAAGCATCTTCTCTAAGTGCTTCCTTGGTCGTCGTGTGTTGTTGTCCTTCTTCCTTTTTCACCATCGTCCAGTAGACTAGTTCTTTTCTAATTTGTACATCACAAAATCTAAAGAAACCTCGAGTTACATTCGAGGATAATCTAAATTTACAACAAGAATAAAAAAGATGAAAGGCACAACACGTAGGCCGTATTATGAATTACAACATACACAAATATACAATCATATTGGGATAAAGGGTCATAATCATGCACCATGTCATATAACATTCACAATAGATTTATGACATATAATTTACTATAATTTTAATAATGAATTATGAGCCGTAATGCCACAGCAATCCCGCTATGATTTCAACAACAAATTTTCAGGGGGCAGTGCCCCCGAAGCAAAATTATTTTGCAAATTCATTTGAATAAGTTGCTGTCATACCCGAGATCATCCACATACCCGAGACCAACAAAATTATTCACAACAATTTGTGTGTTTCCTACCATCTGTTCTCAACAGATGTCAACCCGAGACTACTTATAGTTATGTATATTTCTGTCGAACGAAATAAGATTATAGCACGCGTTCATAACACGTATAAAGATGTTATATCCTTTAATTTGTTCAACACAAAATAAATACTCGTAACATGATACAAATCATAATAAAAGGCTCATGCAGTTTCTATATCACATATTAAAACATTACTACAACCTAGTGTATGCCTTTGCAAGCGGCTCTGATACCACTGTTGGGATCTTGAGCGCAAAAACAACACAAACGCAGGAAAATATTATCAAGATCCTTTCCAGAAGATCTATGCGAAGGAAATCGTATACTAGTTGTTATGAGAATTATACCTTTGTTGCATAAACACGAACTCCCAACACCAACTTTTGTACTTGTTGGATCTCAGCACGATCAAGTGTTTGCGCCTCTTTCAGTATCCACACGAATACGTTTCGTCCGTCTCACAAACTCATAAACTTGGAGAGAAAAAAAATCACCTAAGGTTGTGCTAGCAACCAAACTTTATTGGTTTCGGCCAAGGAGGAAGAAGAAGAGGAGGAGGAGGAAGAACATAAGTGTTATTCACCAAATGAATCAAAACCTCTTTTGTATTCATTCAATCAATTGTCTTAATTGACATTAATTCTCCATTAATTCAATTAAGTCCTTTGATTTTCATCTAATGCATGATCAATTTAAAATTGACCTTTCTTCTTCTTTGGTGAATTCGAGTTCACCCAATGAGTGAATTCGAGTTCACCATCTTCCTTCTTCAATGCATAATTAATCTCTATTAATCATCTTTAATGAATTGAATTTTAGCATATTGAATTAACCATTAACCCAATAAGTCAGTCCATATCTATTAATCCAATAAATATATATATATATAATTTCAAACATATTATAAATTAACCTCATTGCAATGAAATTCACAATGTGAAACTAAAGATTCATGCATAACGAAGTCACTTTCTTTTCCACCCTATTTATTTACTTCCTTTTCAGCTTTTCCACCTAGTTTTGAACTGAAACATTAAGACACGCCTCTAATTTCTCTTTCTCAGCGTCTCTGTGGTTTCCATTGACATTGTTTTTCTGTTTGTTTGATTGATTGTTTTCCTTTTGAATATCTCTAAATATGAAAGCTAATAGGTTTATTAATTAACGAAAAAAACTAATGCTAATTGGATAAAAAGAAACTAACAATAAAGAAAACAGTGACATCAATTTGTTGGTTGACGTGGTGCGAGACGAGAACTTGGACGAGCAGTATACTCATCCTTCATGGCCGTGCTCGTGGTGGGGAACAGATCCAGCGTCTTGAGCGGAGGCTTGCAGCAACTCGGTCTGGCGGCCAAGCAGCTGCCGGTCGACGTATAATTATAACTTGTTTCTCCTTCTTCTTCTTCTTGGACTGCTTGATCTGATGCCTCCAATTGGACGTAGCCCTACGTTCATATATATCAAATCAAAGATATTAACCGTCCATTTATAAGTTCCAGAAATTAGTGGAAACCAAAGACCTGGTAATTGAGGAAGCTTGGTCGTGGGGTCTGATTGTTCAGTTGAAGAACGGGAGTAGAAGAGCCTTCTGACCGGGGAAGAAGATCAACTTGGTGTTGCCCGCCGAGTCGCCTGTGGAGTTTCTGTCCCTCCCTTGCCTTGTGATTTTGGAACCAGTAGAAGACATTCTTCCCCTCGATCTTGCCATGGAGGGAGAGGTATGCGGTTATCTGTTGTATTTGTGGGGCACTTGGAGTTCTGATCCCGTTCCTGTACATCTCCTCTAGCATCATTAGCTGCTCTGCAGTTGGACACCACCTTGCTGAAGGAGTCTGAGGCATTGTGGCATGTATGTGCTCCTTAAAATCTATATATATCTGTAGATTTTGAGTTATGTATAGAGAGAGGTCAGCTAGCTTAGCAAGGGAATTACATATATTAGGGGAGCTACAGGGAGGAAGGGACAAAAGGGATTCGAGAAGGAGACCTTGGAGATCGATGCTAAATATCTAGTGATGAGGAATGGAAAAGAAAGGGAATTCTATCATACATGTGATGTCATCAGACATCAGTACTCAGGCGCAGGCAGGCATTCATTGAAAGAGAGTTGAATGCATGCATCCAGCTTTTCATAGAACTTTTGCCTTTCTTTTTTCCTTGATTTTAAGTTCTTAATTCATGTCCTTTCCTTCTGTCATTGCATGAAGGAGAGCTAGAGAGAGGTGGCATTAGTTGGAGGGAATAATGTAACATTTAAACAAATTTAAGCCGACTACCTTTTCAATTCATTAAACAATACTGCTATGAAGGATGTCCTAGTACAAGCCGAGCTAAATTTTATGATATTTAAATTTAGTTGATAAGATAATCAGTTAAATCAAATTAATTCTAAAATGAATTAAATGGTTGAAATGATTATTTAAATTTGACTTGATTTTTTTTATGAACTTGAACTTAGTTCGTTTAGATATTATTGGACTTTCAATTCAAGCTTGTTTGATTGTTTAAAAATTTTACATTTTAAACTTATTTGATTGATTATTGAGTTTGATAATACAAATTTACTTGTTCATTTTGAAAGTTTATTTATTTAGCACGTTGATAAAAAATTTATTCATGAAGATTGTTCACAAATATTGTTCACGAACATTAACGAGATGAACATATATATGTTCAAGCTTATTCGTTTAGTTTAACGAGTTGTTCAAATTTATTTATTTAATTAATCTTATGTATATTGAATGAACATAACTAAATTTTTACCAAACTAAATATTAAAATTATTTATAAACGTTTGATTCATTTACTGTCCTAAAAATACTGATTGTATAGATTTGTTTGATAGACATAAGTGTACATTTTAGTAGATGTATATATTGATTTTGCTTAAATATAATGTGCAAGTATAGAAAAAACATGAGTATATTTTATCATATTATGGAACACATGAACCTATTCAATTGCAGCAAGCTGTAAAGCTCGAGCTAGTGCTGTAGCTATGTCGATTCTTAGCTGCGTGTGTATTAATTGAAACATGGATCTCAACATATATATGCTTGGTTTTATGGAGTTACGTCTGCTTGACTAGATGCCAGTCTACATGCTTGTAGCAGACCACGACAACAAGAAGGAATTAAAAATAATTACTCAAGTTCTTTTGGTCACCAACCAACTGCACATGAATTAACACTCTGCAAAGTTAAGTGCATGTATGCTTTCAATTAATCTCTGCTACTTTAACTTGAATGCCATCGTGCAAATTCATTTCCAAGCATTACTGAATTAAATCACTAGCTGGGGCTGTGAGGTTCTTCGTGCATTCTGCCACTCTCTGTGTTGTGCTCCAATGAAGTAGTCAATTTTAGACCTGTTCCTGTTGGATTGATGAGCGAATAAGGTGATACAACTCAAGAAACTCAGCTAGATCAACCTTTCCAGGAAAAAAAACTTGAATGCAGCTCCTCCTGGTGGAGGAAAAAAAAAATCACATGAAGAGGGGCTTTACCACTATTGGATTGATCGAAATATAACCTCAGTGGCAAAATGTTATGGGGCTAAGATTAGATAGCAGAGCATCCCATCCAACAACATGTAAGATTTGTTGGCAAGTCACTTTGATATATCATTTGGCTATAATAAGTGGATTAATAGCTAAGTCGACTCGACACTCGATTTAGAAATTTACTATAGCATGTTTATATTTGTAGACAACTGATATATGCAGGTTGGATGGATCAGCCATGGAGGAATTGAAAAAATTCGTTAGATTCTATCAAGGCTTGTTGATTGATGGTGATTATTAGTCAATTGGTGAACCTTGGATGAAATAGTCATCTAGAAAAACATAGTAAACAGTCGTGAGCCACTGGATTCGATCGTATCAGTCGATCAATGGTGATCATATACTAGTTGACCGATGAGTGTCACATTAGTATGATCGTGTAAATGAAATAATCCGTGAGGGAAGCTTTAAAATATGGTCCAGAGGCCTCCAATAAAAAACACAGTAGATGACAACAAATTGATTTAAGTTATTGTTTCATCACTACTCTATTTTTGAGTCTCATTGTCAAATTCAAACTGTATCTCTATTGTAAGTCTCCTATATCTACTACAAATCTTGTAATAAGTTTCTTTACTTCAGATACTAATTTACTAAAAAATTGATAGAGAATTTCAGAAATGATTCACCTAATGGATTATAGATTGTTCTTGCGTTGGGATCCTAGATGATTGAACCGTCGATGAGCTAGATGCGATATTGACGATGTCGCTGGGACCACCACGAACGGAAAAGATCAGCGTATGATACCTGAGAAGAGAAGAATAAGAGGGCAAGAAAGAGTTAGAAAGGAGGTCCGGGGTGCCCAGTTCAGTCACTCCAATGCTCAAGTCAATCTCAGGCGATGGAGAAAAACAAAAAAGACGAACAATGAAGTAACGTAAGGAATGTGGAGAGAATAGGAAGGCATACCTCCGTTCGTAGGTGCAGACATATATTTATATCATTGCTGTTGAATATCTCTCTCCTTTATATTAATTGTGTATTAATGGGCGATGTTATGTGTAACTGCGGTATAGGAATGTCGGCGCAAACACCACAATTAGTTAAATGAGGGGAGCGTTGAGTGGGCAAGGCTGAGCGAAAATGGACCAAGTACCCCCAACTGGAGCAACCGATCGAGGATGGGCGAAGTGCCCCGATCTATTATGACTAATCGGGGAGAAGCAAAGCGCCCTGATCGTTTATGACCAATCGAGGAGAAGTGGAGCGCGCCCCATCGGTATGACCAACCGAGGAGAAGTGGAGCGCCCCCGATCGATAAGACCGACCCGGGAGAAGTGCGCCTGATTGGGCCAGGTTCGAAGGGGCGAAGATGTTGGGGAGCCCGACGCGGGTTCATGCTAAAACATGTTTCGCAAACATACACAGCGGAAGACAAAAACAATAACAATTCATAATTATTAAAATACACACACCACACGCATGTAAAGATACAACACGGCTAGACATGATCGCATAATAAAATTTTATGGAATAAAATTTATGCTAAATACTTGACGGATGACGCGGAGAGGAAATGGTATCAACCGAGCGACGCTCTCGAAGTTTCACCTCTATTTGTATCCACGTCGAGCGATCTTCAAGATGAATTCGGAAGTCACGAGTTTCGTCCTCACGAAAGGTACTAGCCTTGCGTGCGAAGACAGAGTTCGGTGCCCAGTGGTGTACGCAACTAGACAATACCAAACAGAGAGAGACGCAACTCCAATGGCAAAAACCCAAGCTGTTGTCTGGTCGAAGAACCCACTGTGAACAGGCCTTTTCGGAGCCTTCCGGCGTCCAAAATTCGCTGACAAAGAGGTAAGAGATACCCCAAGATGCTAGGTATCTGGTAGCAACGTTTGCTCACCAAAAACGGAGTGAAAGGAGGCTGGGAAGGAGGCAATCGACGGGCAGACAGAATCTGTCTGCCCGGTGTTGTTTGCTTGGCGGCGATCCAACGGCTGGAGCTCCTGTGCTCTGGCGTCCTTCTGGCCTGCGAGGACCTACTGGCCGGAGGGGAGAAGGTGGCAGGAGGGTTGGGCGGCAGCGGACCAAGGAGAACAAGTCTCCTTGGTGTTGTGTGGTCGGCGACACAAGAGAGGGAGAAGAGGGGAGAGGAGATTAAGTTTCCAAAACTTAATCAACTAATAAAAATTCGTTAATAATTTTCTCTCTTCTATATCATTATATAGATCTCTTAGATGAGTTGGATGAGAAAATCCAATCTGACCCAATAATTCGTAATCAAAACTTAACTTATTAAGCTCTTAGTTTTGGTTCAAAACCAAACCAACTTGATTTAATGATTAATCTTTTCTAATTAAAAACCAAACCAATTTTAGTTTATAATTAAACCAAAAAGGGTCCAACTTATCTTCAAAAAATGTGGTCCATCCATGCTTCCGTTGCATCATTCTGATTTTCATATTTTTCCTTCATATAGTCCAAACAGACTTAGTCTCTTTCGATTGAGAATTCAATTCTCAAACTCATTTTAAATCTTTCGGATAAAATCTTAGTGCATGTGACTCAATAGGTTTCCAGTTTATCTTGACCGTCCATAATTAATTATTAATTATGGATCAATTATGAATGACACCTAGTAGTACATCATGATCCCCAATTAATCAAAAAATCAACGGTTGATCCCAGAATATCTTTTGAAACCTTTTAGTAACTACAATGAATCATGTCTTGTTCCTTTCACTCGTCTTATACCCACTTGTTCAGGACATGGTTTATGTGTCTGTCCCCATTAGGCTGAATACGTCACACCTAGCTGAAGCAATACTTACTCTTCCTACGGATTCAAATTACTTATATATGTGTCCAAGAGTACAATACTTTTAACACGTGATGCTTTGGTCAAAAACTTTGAGTAACAATTTTGACAAGCGACCATAGGATATACATCTCCTCACAAGGAGCGGTAAATCCTCTGTGGGCTATCCAAGCACATTCGGGCACTTTGAGTTATACCCAAGCATCCTGGGGCCACACCTCCAAGGAGATGCTTGCTTAGGATATCAAAGTATGAATCTTCATAACCAAAGTCACTTGAATACCTCAAGTCGAAGGAAACTTGTACTTGAGCTACAGTAAGAGCTTCATTGACATATCTATATACGTAGAGAATTATATGAAGTCTTACAGCAGGTCACTCCGATGAACTAATTGTCATAAATAATATTCACGTTTAACTCTCGACATCCCAATGTCTCCAATTAGTGAAGAACAGTTGCTTGGTTAGACCAAGGAGTATAACTCGTGCTAGTCTCACAAAATCGATGATGTCCGGACACATCAATTCATTGACTAGGAAAGATTCCAATGCATTCATAATTACACATGTAGAGATGTTCACTAGTTGTGATCCAATCACAAGTTCTCTCATTCTATAAATCGTATTACGGATATTCAATAAGTGAGTTTAAGATCTAATCATATACATAAAATATATACACTCAAATAGTAAATTTTTATTTATCTAATAAATAGGTATAAACCATAAAGTGATTGTCTTAGAGTATTTCTCAGATATAACATAAGAACCATGCCCGAGTGGGGAGCCCAGTCGAGGGCTAAAGTATCCTGCCCGAACGGATTGGTGATTTTGACCGACCTTCACTTTGACTTCCAGTTAGGTACAATCCTTGACTTTTGGGGTACACGTGGTGGCCTCCGATACTCCCCGTGTCACAAGCCTCCCCCTCAAATCCAATCGAAGGAGGCGTAAGTCTAACTGACTAGACGTTGTGTTAGAAAGTAGCGATATCGATACTGCCACGTGTCAGGGTCGTGAATCTTTGGCGTGATTCGATTTGTTGCTTTGCATTTAAAGCGGGAGTGATTATTTAATGTGGTGCACAATTAGCATCGATTTTTGAGTTAGGCATGCCAAGGATGTACTTTCCAAGGTCACGTCTATCAAAGTGACTTAATGGGATGATGGGATTAAGGCATCATGCAGATCTTAATGATTATGAAGATCGTGTTGATTGGCGCGCTTGATCTGACGGTAGAGAAGTAATCCCACCTTTTCGTTGTGCTTATTCGATGGTTGTGCCCGAGCAAAAAAGGTATATTAGGTTTTGTGAAGGAAAGAGAGTGTCACATTCGTCTTCTTCTCGCATTTTTCTCCCTTTGCGTCTGCTCCAGGGACAACTTTGTTGCTCCGATGATTTTTGTAAGTTCTCCTTCTTAGTTCTTTCTTTTTTCGGGACCATGGCTAGGGTAAACCCGTTGTCTCCCTGATATGAGGTGATGCAATCAACCATTACCAAGGAAGTTCTAGACGAAATGCAGCTGACTTTCAGCATTTCACTGGATCATCAAATCTGGATACCCACATCCGACCAGGTACCTTATCAACCGTCATTCAGCTTCCTCACATTTTCCACGACAAACTCTTCAATGGTCTTTGATTCCCGATCCCTGAATTCTTTAGACACATCTCTAAATACTTCCACATATCCTTCCATTAGTTATCCCCGAACTCATTTAGGATCCTTTGCGGTATAGCCATAGTCTTTAGGTTATACAAAATCCCTTTGAGCCCTCATCTTTTCCATTGTTTCTTTTACCCTAAGCGAATGGAGCTCGGGGTATTTTACTATATGGTGAGATTGGGTTGTCATTTTTTGGACAAGTACTTGTCTTCCCATAAAGGTTGGAAGACTTTGTTCTTTTATGTAAAGTCACTGACTCCCTTCACATTCTCGACTACTTGGTTGATGGAGCTCCCGACTCAGCCGCCGCTCAAGAAATACAAGAAGGAGTTTGAGTATCGAAGGGCGAAGGAGATCCTGACCTATATGTGCTTCAATGTGACAAAGTTTATCAAGAATGAGGGCCTGCTATATCAAGCCCGACTGAGCTCGAATGTCGCCGACTTGACTGAACCGCTTGGTAAGTTTATTTGATGCATCTCTCTTCTGTGAAGACTAACTCATGTCAGTTTTGATGTAGGTGCCACCATGTTGAACGCTTTGATCAGCAAAAAAACCAAGTGGTACCGAACGGTTATGGAGGCGCTGATTACGCTAGAGGTTCCTGAGGATGCCGCTAACGGAGCTGAGAGCTCCGCTGACATGTCTCCTACCCAACCGCCTATGGGGGCGGGCTTTGAGGTAGAATCTTCCAGTTGAGCGGGTGAAACAAGCGAGCCAACTAAAGAGACAGCTAGCCGAGCGGGAGAACCACTAGCGCCTCTAGACAGCCGAGAAGATTGCTAAAGAGATCGCTCTTGCGCTTGCTGCTGGAACTCCTTCTAGACCCCAGAAATGAAAACGTCGATCAAGTGGCACACCCAAAGTGCAACCCACGCCCTCAGGTCCTGTCATCTTCTGGGGAGAATCTCCTAAAAGTATGCAATGGTCAAGCCTCGTAAGATCAAGCTCATCGATCTAGCTTTAAGAGGATGTGCTGACCAGTTGCCCCGCCAGTCGGGACGTGTCATCAGAGAGGATGCCTCTTCATGATCCAGTCGAGCCAATTACTGAGCAGTCGGTTCCATCTCCCACCTCCACAGGACCGAGTCAGTCCGCTCCATCGTCGCCCCATGCGAACCTGATGGCCCTCATTAGGATGAACAACATTACTGCAAAGCTGAAGACCATGGACACCTTGGACATCTTCCGCTGATACAACGACACCACCTTTAGGGTACATGTTTAGATATGTTTTTTAAGTTAGAATTCTCGAGTTGTTTTTTGCTAACTCCTTTGTTGCAGCTTTGGTCCGAGCACCTAGAGATTCACAACCGAGTGCCTCACAAGTATTGGCTCATCTAAACACTACAGAAGCAAGTTGCTGATATGAAAACTTGATCGAGCCAACCTACTCAAGAGGTAAAGGTGGCTAAGATTGAGATGGCTTGGTGCCGAGAGAAGTCTCAACTACAGGCAAGTTTGTCTGCTCGGCTGAGGGATGAGCAAGAATCTGCCCGAGCGAGCATTACCACTTTGGAGCAGGAATTGGAAGCGGCCACCAGGAAGGAATAAGAAATCCTTCTGACTCAGGTGGCTCCCTTGGAGGCCAAGCACGAATGGTTAATAGTCCAAGTGGAGGTCCAGGAGATGCGACTCGCCATGTAGGAGAATAGAATTATCGGCCTAGAGAAGAATAACGTCGAACTGCACACTCAGTTGATTCGGGCCATCGAGGCGATCGACATGCTGAGGGAACAGGCGATCGAGGCCATAGAGAGTCGGGGGGAAGTGTCTACCCATCTGGACCTCATGAAGGTCGAACTGGCGACCTATAAAGATGGAAGGGAAGAGCGTTAGGCCACTCGAAAATAAGAATTCTTAAAGCCAGAGGAGTTCTTCGGCTTACTTGGTGACCATACATGGAGGTGGCTCCAGCAAGGCTTTGAGGGAGCCATCAAGTATATCCACAAGGCCGGGCATCGACCTAGCGGTACTTCGCTAGAATTCCTGGATCTTCATCAAGTGTGGGAAGATCTACCGGAATCAAAGAAGGCCGATGGGTGACTAGTTCTCGATAGGTTTAGCTTATTCTCCTTGTCTTTTTCTCCATCTTTCTGCTTGTAATGGACCTATAGGCCTTCTTTTGAATGAAATGAAAGATCTATTGTAAATTGAAGGGTATATACTTGGTTGAAAAAGCTGCCAGCGCTAATCCGTTTGAGGTGTAAAGAGTCTTGACTGAAAAGTCAATGGAGAATTCGAACGGAGAAGTCGTTGGAGAATCGATTGAGAAATCGTTGGAGAATCCGAATGGAGAAATCATTGGAGAACCAACTGAGAAGTCGCCGGAGAATCCGAAAGGAGAAGTCATTGGAGAATTTTGGCTGATAAGTTGATGGAGAATCCGATCAGAGAAAATTGAGCTATGAAAAGGACATTTACTGATGGACACCACTGATCTGAGATCAGAAGGATATAAGAATGTTCTCCCCCGACTGAGGGGGGAGGTTAGGCCTTGAAAGAGACATTTGTTGATGAATGTCACTGATCCGAGATCAAAGTAATATATGTGCTCAACACCGATTGAGGGGGAGGTTAGGCCCCGAAAGGGACATTTACTGATGAACATCATTGATCAGAGATTAGGGGAATATATGTGCTTGATCCTGACTGAGAGGGGAGGTTGGGCCCCAAAAGGTACATTTGTTGATGGATATCACTGATCCGAAATTAGGGGAATATATATGTTCGACTCCAACTAAGGGGGAGGTTGAGCCCCGAAAGGAAAATTTGCTGATAGACACCACTGATCTGAGATCAGGGGAATATATGTACTCGACCTTGACTGAGGGGGGAGGTTGAGCCCCAAAAGAGACGTTTGCTGATGGACATCATTGATCCGAGATCAGGGGAATATATAAGTGTGGAAGTGGACCATTGATCGGCTTGAGATTTTTCATTGATAAAAAAGAGTATGTAGAAACAATGTTCGGAATATGACAAGATAGTACATAAAAGGATATTTCAACTCTTTATGTCCAATAGGGCTGCAAGTGATTAACAATTTATGGTCGGTCAAGCTCTTTTCCTGCAAGATATTGTAAGTAGTAGGCGCCCGATAGGAGTTTGCGAATGACTCGATAGGGTCCTCCCTATTATGGTTCCAGCTTGATGACATCTTCGATCGGCTTGACTTTCTTCCAGACAAGTTCGCCAACTTGGAATGATTGGGGGATGACTCTTTTGTTGTAAGTTTGATGCATTCGTTGTCAGTAAGCCATAAGTCGGGCGATAGTCCTTTCTCTGGTCTCAGTGATCAGATCTAGCTCAAGGAGCCATCGATCGGGGTTATCTTGGTCTTCGTCAAGTGGACTTTTCACCAACTTTAACTGAGACTATAGCTTCTCCCCTATAGACAAGATAAAAAGGGGTCAGACCGATGCTTTTACGAGATGTGGTTTGGTAAGTCCAGAGAATGCATGACAATTCTTCAACCCAACTGCCTTGCACATGGTCGAGTTTGATCTTGAGTCCTCAAATGATCTCTCTATTAACCACTTTCGTTTGTCCATTGCTTTGTGGGTAGGCAACTGAAGTGAAGGTTTGCTGAATGTCAAAACCTTCGCATCATTCCCTGAGCTTGTGGCCTTGGAACTGCCAACTGTTATCAAAGACCAGTTTATGGGGTACATTAAACCGATAGACAATATTTTTCCATAAGAACTTCATTACAACATCTTTGGTTATCTGAGCCAAGGCCTTAGCTTCCACCCACTTCGAGTGTTAGGACCCGTGCGAGCTAAGGGGGTGAATAGCTTACTTCGCTTCTTTGATTTTGACTTGTAGTGAAAACTTGAAGCAAAGCACTACCAAGATGTTAACACCTTCAATTTACTTGGTATCCACCTCCTTAAGGTGACTAATCCAAGGGTTCACTCAGAGCTCTCATATCTACTAAGAACTCTCTTCTTCTCGAAAACTTTTCGGAGGCGAAGAAATCTCGTACAAGCTTGTTCTTACAAAAACAGAACAAGAAAAGAAGAATACAAAGGCAAATACAATCAAAAATAACTTTACAATTAAAATCTTGCTTTGCTTACTCTTTTCTTACTTTGGATTGCCTCTTGGTGGTAGAAATGCAACAACACTTTATCTCCAAACCCTCAAGAATCGGCGACTTCAAACTCTCCACGAACCCCCTTTTGTAGGGTTATTTTTAGGCTGAAAAATATCTCTCAATCGATTGACCTTACTCCCAATCGATTGTCACATCAAATTTAACAATTTAAACCTGTAAAACGACTCTTTTTCTCCCAACCAATAGATTGGTAAGTCATACCAATCGATTACTAACTCAATTGATTCAGAAGCTTTCTGTTCATAACCCAATTGATTGGTTTAGCCACCAATCAATTGTAAGACATTCTTCACTTGAGAAAACACAGGCAATCGATTGCCCTAATCGATTGACTTAGGCTGAATTGATTGCCCCAATCGATTCCCCAAGCTTATGTTCCCTCACGAACATGGGTCAATCGATTGTCCAACCTTCTGTTTATAAGAAAATCTATGTCAATCGATTGCACCAATAAATTGCCCAATCCTAAAATTTGAATTTCGGGTTTAGGATTTACTAATCGATTGATACTTAGTAACCCTAAATTCAGCCTTTTCAAGCCTGAATTCGGGTCTTGCTTGGTATCTGGTTGACCTTAACCTACCAAGACTTTTTTTGCCCAACATCTAGTCATCCGTGACCTGTTGAGACTTTCTGTTGCCCAATATATGGTCAACCTTAACCTATTGGGACCTTTTCGTTGCCTAGTATTTGGTCAACATTGACCTACCAAGACTTCATCGTTGCCTAACATCTAGTCGCCCTTGATCTGCTAGGATTTTCTCACTCATGCCAAGTGTTTAGTCCTTCTTGACCCACTTGGACTTTCCTTTACCTATCCTCCAATCAGGATTTTCCCTTGCCTGACCTCCAGTTAAGGCTAGTCACTCGGTAGACTTCTCACCTGCCTAACCTCCAATTAAGACTTTTGATCACCAAGTGTCTAATCATTCCTGACCTACTTAACTTTTCTTTGTCAATTTTCTATTAGACTTCTGACATCGTCAAGTATCTAATCAAGCTTGACTTACTTGACTTCTTAGTAACATATTGATCAAATATCGAAACTCAAACTCAAGTCAATCCGAGCTTAGTCAGCCTTGACCCAAGGAAGATTGCACCAACATGGAGAAATAATCAATAGCCATTAGGAGGAACTTTCTCTGTTGAAGCATGATCGGGAAAGGTCCCACAATATTCAATCCCCATTGATCAAAGGGATAGGAGACGGTGGAAGTTTTCAAGATATTGGTTGGGCAATGGGAGAGATGTTGATGCTTTTGACAATGGACCAAGTGGCAACAAATCGGGCTGTATCAAATTGTAAGGTTGGCCAGAAGTAGTCGTCCAATAAGACCTTCCGAGCGAGCATTCGACCGCTAAGATGATTCTCGCAAATACCTTCATGAATTTCTTGTATGACATAATTGATGTCATCGGGACCAAGACACTTAAGGAGAGGATGTTAGAAAGCTCGCCTATATAGGTTGTCGTTGATCAAGGTAAATTGAGTGGCTCTTCTTTTGAGTAATTTGGCTTGCTCGGAGTCGATAGGCAATGCGCCATGCTAAAGAAAGAAAATGAGAGGCATCCTCCAGTCAGTGTGCTCTTCAAGGCTTAGTGCTTGCTCAATCTAAGCGATCAGTAAGGTCTGAGAGACCAAATCATCCACAGTCCATATGGCCAACACGCTCGTCATTTTTGCTAACTCATCAATCTTCTGATTATCAGTTCGGGAGACCTTCTGGAGAACGATTTCTTGAAAATCTATCTTCAGTCGTGCAAAGGCCTCAGCATATCGCCTCAGCCGTTTATTTTTTATTTCAAAGCTCTCCTCTAACTACTGAGTGACTAATTGAGAATCTAAATGGATGATTACCTAAGAAGCGCCAACTCTTTTTGCTGCTTGAAGGCCAGCAAGTAAGACTTCATATTCTGCTTCATTGTTGATCGCTTGGAAATTCAACCGAATGAACAACTAAAGAACATCCTCTCGGGGCGAGATTAATAACACCCTAACCTCACTACCATGTCAGGAAGCAGATCCATCCACGAAGATCTTCCAAGTTTCTTCCGAGTTGGGTCTTGAGGTCTCTGTCATGAAATCCTCTAGGGCTTGGGCTTTGATGACCGTTCGAGGTTGATACTAAATATCATACTCACTCAGCTCTATCATCCACTTATTCAATATCTCAAAAGTCTCTGGATTAGTCAATACTTGTCCCAAAGTATTGTTGGTCAGGATGGTGGTATGATGAGATAAAAAATAAGACCGCAGTCGACGGACCGTTAGCATTAGCCCCAAGGCCAGCTTCTTTAGGGTGATATACCTGCCTCAAAGAAACTCAAAGACTGATGGGTCGGATCACGGCCCTATCCCGGTTCATATCTCACTCGGCCGACAAAAGCCTACCCTTCTTCAAAGTCTTGAGGAAAGCTTCAAAATTTGAGTGGGACGAAAAGTGTGAACGAGCGTTCGCTAAGCTTAAAGAATATCTGACCCATCTCCCTCGGCTGTCTAAGCCTATAGCGGGGGAGACTTTATGAGTTTACCTATCAGCGCCCGAGGGAGCTGTTAGCTCAGTCCTTATTCACCAAGAAGACAATACACATCATCCAGTATACTTCTTGAGTCATTCTTTGAAAGAAGCAGAAAGTCGGTATACGACGTTAGAAAAGTTGGCATTGAGCTTAGTCCTCACGGCTCGGAGACTAAGGCCCTATTTCTTGTCTCACCTCATCATCATCCTCACCAATAGCACGCTGGGTCGGGTGCTGATAAACCCAGAAGCTTCGGGCAGGCTGATCAAGTGGACTACCGAGCTCAGCGAGTACGACCTCCATTATCAACCCCGAACCGCCATCAAAGCGCAGGCTTTGGCGGATTTTCTAGCGGAGACACCCGACCAACAAGCGGAAGAAACATGGAAGATCTTCATGGACGGGTCCTCTACCAAGCAGGGCAGTGGGGCTGGAGTGTTGTTAATATCCCCCCGGGAAGACATATTACAGTTAGCTGTGCGCTTAAACTTCAGGGCCTCTAACAACGAAGCCGAATACGAAGCTCTCTTGGCCGGCCTTTAGGCAGCCAAGCGGGTGGGAGCCACCCGGGTGATTGTCTGTTTGGATTCCCGGTTGGTCACCCGTCAGCTGGAAGGAGGTTTCGAAATAAAAAATGACAGGTTGAGAGAGTATGCCCGCCTCTTTGATA
>JBBUKS010000113.1:9623234-9637596 GCA_038050645.1 Hedychium gardnerianum | reverse complement strand
CGGATTAAATATCCGTCACTAATAGCGACGGAATTAAATATCCGTCGCTAATTAGCGATGGATATTTAATTCCGTCGCTATTTGTTCTTTACGACCGGTTCGTTAGGGACAGAAATTTTCCGTCACTAATCGTTGATATTTTTGTAGTGCATGATCGCTTTTGTGGGTGCAACATAGCCGGGGCGACTTTTTAAAAGGTCAATAATTTAATTTGGAAGTGTTTTACTTGTCGTAATGGAAATTTAATTTAAAAGAGGTGAGCCTTTCTCTTTGAGTGGGCCAGCCGGCCGGCGTTCTGTAGTCTCCCCTATAAATAGCACACGGCGCTCCCCAACAAAAATGTACGATAACGATCACAGAGCAGCGCTTCGTCACTCGTCAGTCCACCTGCTCCTTCCTATGGAGGAAGCGCCGCCGCCCTCCCCTAAGCCCAAGCCCACCGACGACGGATTCAAAGACGATTCCGGCTCTTCCTCCTCCCGCATTTCCTTCCGCACCCGCCTCCGGCCCTTCTCCGCCCCCAAGTCTCGGCCGCCGTCCTCCTCCGCTGTCCCATTCTCCTGGGAGCAGCGCCCCGGCATCCCCAAGGACCCGTCGCCGCCTCCCCTTGCCTCCCTGGGATCTACACTCCCCAACCCCCTCCTCCCCCTCCCGCCCCCTCTCCGCTCCCGCTCCGCCCTCCCCTCGCCCCGCAAGAGGCGATCCGCGTCCTCTTCCTCTCGCGGCGCCGAAGCCCCCTTCGACCCCTTCGCCGCCGCGCTCGCCCTTTGCTCCAGGGGTCTCATGGACGATCTCTGTGGCTCATCCCTCCCGCGACGATCTGCGACTACCGTCGTCGATCGCTTCCGAATCTTCGATTTCTACGGATCCTGCAAGGAGACGTGCGCCGTAGTGGACGACGCCACCGTTCGCCTCCCTCGCCCTGGATCGGTGGCTTTGCTAGGTCGTCGGCCTTGATCGAGATAAGTACATAAACTATTTCACAATTGGGTGCTAAACTATGATGTCGATTACTTCCTTGTGTGCTGATCGTTGCCTTGTATCAATTTCTAGCTTTACTGTGATCATAAGTAATAATGAAGTTTGACAAAGTAGTTCATGATATTGAATCCAAGCTACATGTATGGAAATTGAAATTATAAATTCTAGAAAACAATTTGAATCGCAACTGATGGGAACTATGGCCGAATGATGTGTTAGCATGTTTGAAAGGTAAGAGGAAGATTAAAGTTTGAGTGTTTGGTGAAGTAGAAAGTGGTAGTAGGAGCCACATCTTTTTCTGTAGTGCCTTGAACATACTGTCATAATCTTGCACAGTGGAACAAATTGGAGAGTCGAGATCACATCATTCATCCATTGCAGTGGTTCTTTATGCAACTGGTCCAGCACACAATTGGCCTTTTGGTGAAAATTATTCATCAATCCAGCAGCCACAATAGTTGAGCTCTGTGCAGTGGTGTCATCTCCTTTGCCTTTATGTTGTTTTTGACTTAGAATGACATGAAATTAAGCTCATTAAATCCTTTCAGGTTCTTTACAGCATTCTCTTACAGTTATGAATTGTGAGAAGTGATTTCTGTTCAAAATTGAAGTGATCTTGATCATTGGTGTAAATGACAATTAGGTGCTTCTTTCAATGATTGTTGTTCTTGACTTCGTCCTTATTTATCATTAATTGTGTAGATATTATACCCTTTTTTTTCCTTAGTTTCCATCAGTTGTCATCAGATTTATAGTAAAATTCCCTGTTCCTAAGAGGACTCTCGCAAATCTCATTCCTAAGAGGACTGTCAGCAACAATTAGTATGGATCTGAGATTTAATGCCAGTGAGGCAGTTTACTTAGATTGGATACTACCAATATCTAGAGTTGTTGGCAAGTTCACTCAATCCTTGTAGGTTGATGTGCTAAGCATCCAGTAAAGTCAACTTAGGGTATTTGCTGACCTCAACAAAGAGACAGGTTCTGTTCTTGAGACACTTTCTTCAAACTAAAGCTTCAGGGACTGATATGGTGATGCAAAAAAGCACCATTTCTACCACCTGAAAATTACTTGTAGCTTTGAAATTTTGAACCAATCTTAAGTAGTGAGGATTCAATTTGCAGAAGTCCTCTGCAAAGAAGTTCTAATGAGTGCTAGCTCCAATTATTTGAGGTTGACTATACAAGTAAGGTCCATGCATCTAATCACTTTAAGCTAGCTTTTATAAAGGTCTGATGCAACTTCTAAACTTTTGTCATTCAGATTTGGGACAGGTATTGGTGGATTCAAGGAAAGAGATAACAAAATGGGATTAGTTCCATTAGATATAGTTTTCTAATCTATTAACAGTAGCACCAATGGGACATATGACAGATCCATCCTCCTGAATAATTGCATGAAGTTAGCATTATTTTAGGGCTTGAGAGTGGAAAGAAGATGGATCTCTAGCAGTCTTGGATCTGAATCATAGAGCACAGAAGAAAGTACAGACACAACTGAGATGTGTCAGATGTGTGTAGGATAGGGTTGCCATATGGAAATGACAGTGTGCCTCTGTCAATAATATTGCCAGGTTCTCTGGAAGTGCACATAATTTATGTAGCTGATGAAGAAGCAAGCAGGCAATGTACATGGTGGATCTGATGGTCATGATGTTAAAAAAGAGAGAGAGTTTCCTCGGGGCTTGGTGCGAGGGTAAGAATCTTACCCGGACAAATTTTTCAAGTAACGAGGATTTAATTTTCATGTAACATAAATAAATGATTACGGCGCTTGAATCACTCGTGGTGTCCCTATATTTATCCAATGACTGATGATAATTTTTATGGGGCCGAATCGATCACTTTAGGTGAATAAAGGACCGAAATACATGAACACCTAGGCTTTAAGAAAAAAAGAGAGAGATACTTGTATAATTATAGTGTAATAATAAAGTATTCAGAGGAGCAATAAAAGAATCATGATTCAAATCCTAAATGGGATGGATATCATGAAAGTCGACTTCGCATAAGTTATGTTCTAGATTTATTCGATAGACGAATTAAGGAAAAAGTTATCTATTCCCAAAATTAATCAGGCGAAATCCAGACATTTAAATTTGTGGCAAAAAATGAAATCATCACATTAACAGTCCCTCTAAGACAACTCTACACTTTCTAAACTAGGATAAATCACGGAGAATTTCGTCTAATAATAATAGTACATGCAAGAGTGAGACAATCAACGAAATATTCTGTATCCCGCTAAGAATTCACCTTGGACTTTATTATTAAAGAGAGAGAGAGTGATGATAATGACAATAGAGCTTGATTGGGGTCCTTCCATGACATAGAATTAAATATAATCAATCCTCACATGACATTAGCTAAATCAGTGACAGCTTCTCCTTCTCCTTCTCTTTTCTTCCTGCTGTGCATAAAATTATCCATATAGTTACATTCAGTATGGCTAATGACAACGACACAAAGTAGATGTGTAAACGAATCCGCCGACTTGAAAAAATATTTAATTTTTATTAAAATTATCAAACTTAAGCTGAATTTAAACGTGTCGAATTTGAATTTATAATATTTTATTTGATTGTTTATGCTGAATTTGGACTCCACTCTGTTTATTTTTATTATGTTACACACAGGTAAGGAACAATTCAATCCAAACTCAAATTTGAATCATTTCGAGTTCAGTTTGATTCTGCTCGAATCAAAGTTCGAACAACTCGAACTGACTCGAGTTCAAATTTCATTTCTTATCGAGCTTGAGCCAAAGTTAGATAACAAAACACTAATGAGAGTAAATTAGAGATGCACACGTGCCTCCGTATGAAATAACCACAAATGTCGTTTGACTCCACGTGTCATCCTTTGGTTGCATGGTGGTAGTGATGTAGGACCATGGCCACGTCAAAAAAACATCGAACAAACAAGAAGTGTACATGTATCTTCGTGTGAACCAATCACAAAAGCCCTTTAGCATGACGCATCATCCTTTGGTCGCATGACAAAATCACCCTGGCCGATGCGGGCTCCAACCCTATCTTTTTTTATAAAATAATAATGAATTTTCTCTCCAAGAAAAAATTGATTTTAGAATATTGATCATTTGGATGGACCTCCATTAGGACTTCCCGATTTACCCTAACAACCGATGAAAAACTTCAATTGGGTCAGACCGGTCACCCCGGATCCGACGTTATCCGACCTGATTAATCATTTATAAAATAATAATAATAATAATTTTTAATTTTATTTTTTTCAATTCCATCATAAATTCATTAGTTATTCCCAAGTAGCCAATCTCAGGTAGTTGGTGTCAACCTCAAATAATTTTGAACTACGCCCCTATCAAAAGTTATAGTAAGACCTACAACTCGACATACTAAATTGAATTTGCCCTAACTCAAATTCAAAACATTTCTACTTGATCTTAGTTGAAAAACCAAAGATCAAAAGGTAGTTTAGTTGAACGAAAGTCATTTATAGCGCTTGCTCTCGTAGTTCGAGCAAGTTGGACATTATAAATTTCTTTTGAATTGTAAATTTTGATAAATCTATAAATAAAATATAGGTAAACTTAGTGATCCAATTTTATATTTCTTCAAATTAATTTTACGTGGTAATATATATAGATTTTTGTTGTTATATTCAAGTTATACTACTATTTTTGTTATAATTAAAATCATCATATCAATGCATAATGCCTTATGAAAGCTAGTGCATGAGGTGTTGTCATCATGAGGTCTGGGGATTAAATCCTGACTAATAGTCAGGTTCCTGTCCTCCCTTATGTACTAGTCACTGTTCGGACTAGCTAGACTAGCCCCCGTGATTAACCTCCTCCGTGTTGGTCATAGGACAGATTGACGGGAGCGCTGGGGGCGAGCGTTTCGCCTTTTGCCATCATAATGCCTTATGAAAACACATCAAAGTGAATTATATCAATCAACAATAATTCAAAATATATAACTAATTAAGTGGATTTTAAGAATTAAAATTGGCCAAAATATCTTGTTCTTCTAATTAAAATGTAAATGTAAATTTTCAATTTCTTACCCAATGACCTTTAAAACTTTAAATTATTCAAGCTCTTTTTATTTCATCATAAAGATATATATATTTTTTAATTTTTTTAAAAAATATTTAATACAATAAAAAATTACAATCAATAGAAATTTTCTTTCGATCAATAAGAAATATTATTTTTTTAAAATAATATTTTTGAACTAAGAGAAGTCATTTTCTTTAAAAAAAAATAATCATTAAAAAAAATTATGTGAAACTAACAAATTAAATTTACACTTTTTCTCACCTTTTCCCGCCATAATTTTACAAAAATAACTCTAATTTTCCCATAAGTTTTAAAATCTCAAAATCATCATTTATGGTTTGAAGTTCATGTATTTAAAGATTAATAGGCCAAAATTATGAAGAAAAAAAGACCCTTAATACCAAGTAACCTCAAACAACATTGTGTTTTAAATTTTATTTTATTTTATTTTCAATGAGGCCCAACATGTGTGATATCGAATGTTTATATGCTCAAAGTAATCATATCAAGCGATATCTAGTTTTATTTTGTTATTAACAACATTCCAAAATACTAAGAATCAGGCAATTAAACCCTCTTGTACCCTAAGTTATTAAACATTTTGATTTAAATACTTAATGATCAATGCATTCTCTCCAACTTGATCTCTCAAGAATGTAGTTGGTCAATATGGTTAATTAAACATCACTTAACCTCCTTATTTTTATTTTTTTTAGTTGTGAACACTAAATCCCATTGAGTTGTCTTGTAAAATATTTTCTAAATGCACCTATTTGAATCGTCCAATAATATATTTGACACTCAACCTCTATGAGAACATAGTTTTTGAGCACTCTAAGACATAACACCAACGATATTCTGATATCAAATTGATGCAAGCAAAAAATATGATTTCACTCACCACGAGCATTTTTCATCGTCAATCCCACAACGAGATTAAGAAAGATAAATCATAATATCGAACAATCTCCTAAGTGAGAGAATATTTAATCCTCAAAAGAATGATCCAATTAAAATCGATCCTTATCTAATGAAATAATTTTATCATTCGAGTATCAACTGGGCTACGCCCGTAGGAGTTAATTTGTTGGCCTCAAGAACTTAGCGAATGCATTCAAATTTTATCTAAATTTTTTTAATTTGTTGCGCGTGAAAATTAGATTCTTTGAGAGTTGATTGAGAAAAATCCCTTGAATAGATATTAATGCGTGTCTTGGAGAGTGTGATTATGATAAAATTTGAGACATTATTTATTCACACTTATTGTTGAACATTAATGAAGTCCTTCGTGAACAAAAAAAAATAATAATAATAATTAATCAGATCGAATAACGTTGGATTTAGGATGATCGATCTGATTCTATGAAAGTTTTTCACCGACCATCAAAATAAATCGAAAAATGCTAATAAATAATAAAGTCCTTCATAGATCCATGTCAAGGGATGTGAGAGAAAAAATTTACGATTCTCACCATCTTTCATGAAAAGAAAATGAGAGAAGGTGATGGTTTTTTTTTCATAAATGATACGGTTTTACTTTGGTATTTCTCTTAATTTTTTAATTTCTTATAGGATAAATTATATTTTGATTTTTATCAAAGAAAGCACTTAATTTTCAAAATATCCTTCTTGACCATTTGAGCCCTAAATTAAAATAATAAATAATTTTTCTTATTTAAATCGAACCAAAATAATAAAAACTTAATTATTTCATCCAATAGTTCCATACAAAAGTCATTGATGAAGATCAATTTGTTTTTAAAAAAAATACATCATTAAACTATGCTCTCCTAAATTTATCCAAATTTTTAATTTTAAAGCTTTAAAAAAATTTAAAAATACAAAAGGAAATTAATGAAATAATCAAGTTTTTATTTTTTTTAATTTTTTTTCTTAATCCGATTCAATTCAATTTGGTTTGATTTAAATAATAAAAATTAATTTTTTTACTTTAATTTAGGACTGAAATAGATGGAAAGAGTATTTTGAGAATTAAATGAATCTTTGAAAAAGAAAAAAAAAACTAAAGTATAATGCACCCTTTGCCCTTTTAAAAATCCAGAAAACTAAATATGTCTTTGAAAAAATACCCTTTTATTTTTATTTGTGAAATTAATAAACGTGTTCTAGTGGGTACAAATCTCCACCGTTAATTATCTCCAAAAAACTAAAGAATCTACCGTTAAAGAGCTAAATTTAGTGCTAGACAATAGGATTTCATTCACAATACTCATCATATGAAGAATCAAATTATAATAAATAACAAATACATATTCAAAATGGAAATAAGATATGTTTTTTTTTATGAATTCCTATCTATCAATTGTTAAAGCTTAAGGACTTGTGTGAACAAAGATTAGTGGGGTATTTAGTTTAAAGTTTAAAGTTTGAATGGGCATATACAACAGATGACTTATTTAGAGGTTTGAGATTTAAATAAATCTCAACAAAGATCAAAATTTTATCTTAGAAGCTCTAGATTTCATAAGGCATTAAAAATAGAGGTCATCGTTGCATGTTTAAAAGTTTATAAAATTTAAAGAAGCACTAGATCATCCTAGAAGCTTTAGTTTTGATAAAATATAAATAGAGGCTTTTAAGTAGAGTTTCAAATTTTGAATGAAAACTAATCAAGGATGAAGGGTCGTCTCAAAATAATTTTTTTAAAATAAATTCATTCTCTTCCAACGGTGTTTAGAGGTTTGAATGAGCATTTGCTTCCCATGATATAACGGCTCTAATATATTAGCAATAAAGCATTGATTGTTCATAGCAATTGAAGAGTCTAGGCGAAAAGTGAAGGAAGAGAAGCAAGGAAGATGGATTATTCCTTGCCTATAGTCAAATAAGGAGCCTTCTTTTATAGATTCAAAACCTTGGCAATCATTAATCATGCCAATTAATAATCATTACTCGATCATTCACTACTATCAGCTAGCTCAAAATACTAGTAGTTGACAATTAATGATCGGACGTTTCTAGTTAGCTATTAATGTCTGAGCTATTCTAGTAGGTGATTGAGCAATTTTATCCCAACTAGTTCAACATTTAACACAGTTGCACTCATATATAAATCTATTAGGTTCAATATAATCTAAGCCCTAAATTTCAATATAAATAGTTATGTTACCCTAAAACTCCAAATATAAGACTAAATGTACATTCATATTAGAGTCATATCTATTATTTTCTTCCAATGTGGGACAAAGTTTCCAATCACGTTGGAGCCAATTTCAATCAATTTAGTATTTACTTTACCAACATTTATTGTTGAATTTAGACTTTGAATTGAAACATTTGGATTTTGAAGTCAATTAGTTGGTGGCTTTGTGTTCACTTCAAGCAAGACCCATGAACAACAGCTGAACTAAAGGCACAGTAGTGGGACACATGTTCTATTGTAAAATTCAAAAATTTATAAGGGCACCGATGTAGAATATGTTCTTCTATCATAGTAGGCAATGAATCCATGAAGTTGTCAATTCATTCGTTCAATTGGTTCAACTAGTCGAATTGCAACAGGTTCAGATAGTCAGTGTTTGACCAAGAAATGAGAAAGTAGATGTAATTTATATTCTTATAACTACCAAATCGTTTTAACACAAATCTGTTTAAGACATTAGAATTTAAGATAGATAAGGTAGAAAGACATTGACACTACAAACAGTTTCATGGTCGTTCCAACACTAATAGTACTCCAGTTTCATTTACAATAAATCTTCAAATGAACCCAGCTTCTTTTGTAGGTGTTTATCAAATTGGAGTAAGGCTAAATTTAATGTTTCTAATTCATTTAGCAGTCAAGCATATTGATAATCATTATCAAAAATGAAATACTTGTCCTTCAAATCAAACACGCAATAAGAATGCCTTAAGATAATACAAACTCAGATTAAGTTTACCTCCAAAAGGTTCAAGCTCTAGTGAGATCTTCAAATGAATTGTTTTCCAGTCTTTAAAGCTCTAAGCTTTTGAACAACTGCAAGCTAACTTAAATCCTTCAGTATTGAATGCAGTCACCAGCTTTACTCTGGTTTGACCTTAAGAAGTCCATGAGGCCTTAGTGGAAGGAAAAATAGCAAAAATGTATATAATGGGTCTTTGATTCATGTACAGTTGCCTTCTTGCTTTTTTTTTCTTCTCATCCTCTCCCCTTCTCTCTTTCCATCCAGATAAACAGAGTATTAAAGGCACTTGAACTCGGGCTGTTTTGATTTCGCCATCTTGTTGAAATCCTTTCGTTCCTAGTACCTGCATTCTTCTATTATTTCACAGAATATAACACTAATATTAGATATATAACTGCTGAAACATTAGTCTAATTTCACAGCAAGTTTACAAAATTGCAGAGCAAATTGCATTTGCATCAACATATCACCCCCAGGATAACTATTAAGATCACTGCAGAAATTTTTCGTTCAGGTTCTGAATAATGCCTTGTTCTGCACATTTTAAGTCGAGCAAATCTTGGGTTCAACCATGTCAAAGATAACTTGACTATTGATTGCATGTTCAAGGATGAAAGGTCCAAACTAGGCACCAGAATCCTCGTTCTAGCAGCAGAATTTGACTTCTATAAATCTCCTGCACATTACCATGAGCCACAAGGAAGGTCCGAGAGAAACTCACAACCCGATCTACTTGTATGCATATTGCTGAAAAAGGTCATCTCTGGGGTTGTTGCTTTTGCTTGTTGGCCCTGACCATTTTGGCAGAACTCTACCAGAAGGCCCCTGCATTGCAGGTGCTGACTCCTCACTCTCATAACCGTCAAGATCAATATCAATACACTGACCATTACTAGCAGCAGCTGATGGTGCACTTTCTTCATTTACTAACCTTGCTAGTCGTTTTTTAGACTGAACCGTGCTTTCAGAGAAGTCATCATCTTTAGTAAGTGGGTCACTACTTCCCGAACTTCTCCGTTTCTTTGTTCCATCAGTATTATCATTGCTGCTGCTACTACTGTTCCTACTTGTTTTTCGGTACACTGCAATTGTAGATTCTATAGTTTCCAGTAGCCGGTCCCCGTACTTGTGTACCTTTGCCCTGGATTAAAATATTAGATTGAATATACCTATAGCATTCAATCTACAGTAGATTTAAGAAAAACTTACTTGCCAATGCCAGTGATCTCAAGAAGTTCTTCTTTAGTTCTGGGTAATTTCTTACTGATTTGCTGCAATGTGGCATTTCTGAGATAGCAATAAGACTTCATCAAGCATCATCAACAGTTCTGGGTACTTGTGCATTAGTTACTGTTTGTATAAAAAAAAACTTACCCAAATATATGATATGCCATGACCCCCTCACCAGCTTCTTTTACAAGTGCTGTTCTTAGCATTCGTAGAGCAGTATAAAGTTTGGCAGAAAGATTCTGCAATTAGAACATAATTACTGTTCGACTAAATCGCTTAACTATGCTGTTTTACCAGTGCATTATGACATGGATACGCATATTACCAAATCTACTCCATTTTGTAGAGGAGCATCTGCATCAGCAGTTGTGGGGTTCAACATCTCTTGAAGCAACGAACCCTTTGCTGGTGTCCCTTCAGTTTTGCTCATTTTAGATGGTTTTGCAGAAGCAGGAAACCTGGTGCCATATGAACATTAACTGCCATCACATTTGAACATTAATATAAATGTGAAGCTGCAATTATATACCATATTAAACAAAATATCATCGGTATACTAATAGTATGTCGCCTATCTCAAGAAAGCATCTAATCTGAAAGTAATCAACTATATACAAGCATGTTGACAAAACTCTATTGATGAAATTATTTTAGAAACATTTAACAAAAAAATTTAAACTAAATTAAAACACGCACAAACACACAGAAATAAGCCATCATAAACAGGGGGAAAATGAATAACATATCTGAGCACTACAGAATTATGTGAAAATTTTGCCAAAACTTGTAGACTGATAAAAGGGCACTGCTATGCATGCTTAGGAAGCGAGCTATCATGATATCATTGAATACACAGATTCAAGAATTGGAAATCAATTGTATTATGTTACTTGACATCTTTGAAGAAAAATTTGCAGAGTATAAATGTTAGTACTAAGCTACTTGCCCAATTACTGAGAAGAGAATCATGGAGAATGGAATAAGCTGATTGCCTCCATGTTGCAAAAATCCTGGTGGTAGATTGCACTATTGATAATTTATTTCGAATATCTCAGGTAGAAAACACTAATTAATTTAATCAAAAATTTAATAATTTAAATAGTATTAGTGATATAAGTAGGCATAGAGCTCACTTGAATGATAATATTTATATGGTTGACCAAGAATACTTGGGAAGAACACAACTTGATGATGATGATGATAATGACAACTAATGACAATGATGATCTCAGGTAGCCTGCTATCATTTTTTTACACAGATAAAATGATCTTGCTCCCTTTGTCTATCAGTTTGAATCAAAAGTTCCATGAAACACATGATCACTGCTATAATCAAACTCACATCAAACTAAGCTTTTAAAGCCAAGTTGGTCAGTGAATCAAGAAGAAATCCAATAACCCTATCGATAAAGTTGACCGGAGTGCTAGAGGGGGAGTGAATAGCGCCTTCACTAGCAAATAAAATTTTTTTTCTCTCGTGTGTTCTTGCAAGGCCAAAAAAACCTGTTAAGTGCAGTGAAAATAAGATAAACCAAAATCATGTAACGCAATACTGACACAAATTGTTTAATGTAATTCAGACTCCTAGGTACTTCACGACCTACTAACTAATAAGGTAAGTCACTACTAAAAAAACCCTTGATATTTCTTCTTATCAAAGGTGGAAAAATCTCGTACAAAAATATTTCTTTTAAATAAAGATAAAACAAGAAAAAGCAATAGCTTTTATAAAAATGTAAGTTAAAGGTAGAAATCTACCTTTTTTAGTGAGTTCACACCTAGGTAGAAATCTACCTAAAATATAAGATTATAAATTCTCTCATATTCTCTCACATCTTACTAAGATGTCTTCAAATTGTCACAGCTTTACGTTACCCAAGAGTGCACCTTCTGTCAAGTCCCAACCTCTCAGTGCACTAAGTCACCGACTTGTTCCACATGCCATCCTTTGCTAGGTCATCTACGTAGTCCACCTCTTGTGGATGCCATCAAAGTTGTCGAACCAACTCCAAGTTCCTTGTCTTATAGTGTGTCATACCATTCTTTGCCCATTCTAATGGACCTCTAAGCCATCAAACCAAGATAGTCATGACTCAACCTCATCTAGTCACAAGTTCCATAAGCTTCGTGTGCATCCTACCAAATCCCTACAAATTTCATAGCACACACCAATCGCATAGGTAAACTTAATTTACACCATTTGTCAAACACATCAAACATCTAAACATCTTGGTTGAACATGACCACCTGAGGCACAATTGCACTAACACCTACATATGGTGGGATCATAGGCTCAATACATAAGCATTCTTCTCGAAACCCAAACTTTGGTTCATCGGTGGACTCATTGCTGCCCATTTGTAGCGAACAAGGCTATGGAACATTGACTTCCTCCACAATTGCAACAGAGATTCTATAGCTTTCAACAATGTGTAGTACACCATTCTCATTTGGCAATCATTTTCCTTCCTCTTCCGATGTGACAAAGATCATGATTTGTTTCCATTTCATCTTAGATGAGGATTGTGACGATTGCAAGGATCAAGTGATGATTGGCATTTTCTCTACCTTTATTTACTCGGGAGGTTGAGGGATCAAGATGGAACAAAGCCTCCACCCTCATTTCTCCTCTTCTCTCATTCCAATCCAAGGTTTGTTTCCTTGTATCTCCCTGCTCCCTTCTTCTTGTGATGCTCCTCTCCGTTGCCACCAAAGGGCAATGAGAAGTCACTTGGATTATGCACATTTAATGGCAAAGACTAGAAAGGAAAAGTTTCCGATGATTTGAGTTTTTTTTTCCTCTCCTTGAGAACCTCCTTATTTTGTTCCTCTCTTGATTTCAAGCATGTTCCATAATGTGTTGGCAGTGAATGCTATTTAAGGAGTCCTTTTAGCAATGAATCCTCAGTGAAGAGGTAGGATCTTACCCTCTCTACAATATGGGCTCTCCTACATTGTTGTGGTTATTCAACTGTGATGGTTCACCATTCATTGCTATGATCTGATCACACTTCCCTCTTGAGTTGATTCCTAGGGTGTGATCTTACTCTTAGGTTCATCATGGTTAATTTCAAGTTTGAAGCAGCAAGTTCAGCATGTATGTCTCAGTTAAAACCCAAAGAACAGAGGTTCTTTGAAACAATTTTAGTGTTAGAAGTTGAGGATGGACAAGGGAGTCTAATCCTGGTTAATGATAGGCTGCAGAAACCTCAAAATGTGTCTAATGGTATAACCATAGCTATTTAGGTTTAGTTCAAAAAAGTTTAAAGTGGGGAGACATACCAAAATTGAGGTTCATAAGTCCCCATCAGTTGTATGCCTCTTCATTTAGGTGATGGTTTAATTCTAGAGTAAAATTAAGGTTAAAAGTCATCATGATAAAAACCTAGGCAATGAGGAAAACCTTATTTCACCTTTTACATCTTTCACTTACGTTGATTCAAAGATGATGGAATGTTAATGTGTGCTATCATGGTGGATCGATCCATCAGATCAATCGACCTAGTGAACTGGACAAGTTAGGCACCAAGCATGTTGGGTGGATTAACTGGATTGAACCAAGCATGGGTCAACAAAGCCACATTTTTCAAGAGAAATGTTGGGAAGAAGGTAGATTGGGCACAAACCATGCAGACCAAGTGAATCATTGATAGAAAAAATCAGATAGACTAAATGAGTAAAACATAGAAAAAAACCATTCCACTACTTTGCATTTTTACAACTAAACAAAGAAATGAAATATATTGTTCCCTTTTTCATTTTGTTCCCTTTCATTCTCTTCTTATTCAGATTTGATTCCCTTCCATTCTACCTTACCAAACCCACCCTAGATGCTTTGTCAAAACACAAACCTAACTCAAAGAAGAATAAATAAACATGAATCCAACTGTAGGAAAACAGAGGAAAAAGTGCAAACCTTAACACAACCCTTCGTTTTCCAGAACGAAGCATTTGGACTTTAGACTCATTTACCTGCAGAATCAAAACAAGTTTGGTCGTCATTAAGTGTTGACTAAATAGCGAACGTTAGATTAGCACACCATTCGGAGAAAAACAGGATCTCATCCCTAAAATAATCTACCAATAGATCACATCAAATACTATATATTTGACATACTACCTTCAGAATAGAAGACACAGATCCATAAATATCACTCTTCTTGACATCCTCCACAAGAATATCTTCAGTAACCAAATG
>JBBUKS010000113.1:9601248-9623134 GCA_038050645.1 Hedychium gardnerianum | reverse complement strand
TGGATACCGAAAGAGGCGCGAACGCTTGATCGTGCTGAGGTCCAACAAGAACCAAAGTTGCTGCCGGGAGAACGTAGTTCACGCAACAAAGGTATAACTCTAATAATCCCTTAATATACGGTTTCCTTCACATGGATCTTCTGGAGGATCTTGATTTTGTTCCGCTGCGCACTTATGTTGTTTTGCGTTCAAGATCCTAACACCTATGCTTTCTATGCAACCTCTATTCAAACGTTGCACTTAGAGATTTCTCTCCTGCATCAGTTAGTATCAGAGCCTTAGATCTATGGATGATCGTCGTTGTCATGGTCGTGAAAGACAAGTTTTGGCTGAGGAAGTTTCGCACCAGGATTAAAGAGTACTGTATGAGCTTATCGAAGATCTACAGAGATAAGTCATGACGTTATTCCAGTGTCTAGCGGGACAAGATCTTGAAGATCGTAAGGTACGTGGTCAATGTCGTGACAGGCAGGTTCTGACTGAGGAAACCTCACACTGTGATCGTAGTGTCTGAGATCTTAAAGGTCATAAGTTCTTTTATTGTAATTTGGATAAAAAAATTCTTGAGAAAGATATGAACGACAAGATCGAAACCGTCGGTGATCCAATTTACGACAAAGATGAGATTGAGTCATCTAGTGAGACAATATATGACGAGATACTTTATGATAATAACTGAGATTTTGGTCATTCTTGAGATTCCAAATGACAAATTATCTGAGAATGTAGTGCATGTTTCATCAAAAGTATAGCAGCTGCCCAGAGATTTAACCAAGTTAATGACAGAGGATCTTCCTCCCGTTCTACTACTTATGAGACGATTTTTGATTTACCAGCACTTGAGAACTTTTGATCTTGAAGACACTATCCCAAACACGAGGACAAGTTCTTTTCAACTCGGGGTGTCTGATGCAGGAGCATCCAACAGCACGATCAATTTATATTCTCTAATACAACTATGTTCCCCTTCGAGATATAACGAGAAGAAAACGAGGCTACCAACCTCCCTTTTGGACCTTGAAGAAGGACGATCAAACTACTAACAAGGAAGATGACTAATCTATGACCTCCGAACGTGGTTGTGCTCTATTCAGAGTCCGGACGAAGCATAATCGACTTTCTAGTAGCCGCCAAAATTCTAGATTTGGTCTTTTAACTTTTTCTTTTATTTGTTTTAAATTTTTTGGATTAATTTTATTTTTTTAAAAATAGTTTAAATTTTATCTATTTTTTTAAAATTAATTTTCTTTTCTAAAAGTTAATTTAAATTTTATTTTTTTTAGGATTAATTTATTTTTATTTTTTCTATTATTTTTTTTTATTTCTTATGCTATTTAAATAAAGATTAGTATTTTTGTAAAAATATATTGAGTTTAGTTATGATTTAAATAAAAATTATTTTTCGTTTAAATCTACGGACGGTTCATCTTCATTAGTGAATTTATTTTTTCTATGTTTTTTTTAAATTTCTATTCAAACATCGTAGTCAAAGAAGCCAATAAAATAAGAAGCTTCAAGCTCCAGATATGTGCAATTGCTTCCTCTATTTGAGGAGAAGCTATGGAACCTACAACACATCCATCCAAAAGAACACGAAGAACCTCATGAGGGCCAGCACGCTCGAGCTTCGGAAGGAATGGTGTCATTCCAATTACAACTAAGACAGAGAGTATTGACATTCTTATCTTGAGAAAGTCTTTAGTTTTTCCTTCCGAATCATAGGAAGATGAACCTGAAGTAGGAAAACAAAAATGCTAGATTATATAAAATTTTAAAGAAATCTAATAATCAGGTGGTAAAGAACAAAATGCTTATTTTCAATATTTTCATCAATTTATTTTAAAATCAACACAAAAGAAATAAATTATAAAGATTAATTTATTTGTTCGGATAATAATTAATACATGAGTGAGAACAAAAACTTAATTATTAGTCAGAATTTGATTTTTAAATCTCATGACAATAATATTTCATATATTAATCATCAATTTATCTCATGAGAATAAAAAAATTTAATAATCAGACAACAACTTTGGATGGATATTTTAACTGTTCAATATAAAAGATATATATCTTGGTTTTCCAATAACTGATTAAGTTTACATATGAAAACATATATTACTGGAACAAACATAAAACAAAAGTAATCACAGTGACATTTGATTGCTACTATTTTAATTAGAAACAAAGGTACTCATGAAGAGAGAGGAGTTTGCAAAACCTTAAAATGTAGAAAACATAATTTACAATTTTAGTTATAGATTGTGAACTTACGGCAGGAACAACTCATATGTTTCAGCAAGCCACAAGACTCCCATCAGGAGTATGGACAGGGCAAAGGAAGCCCAAAGACCTGTAATGTCAACGAGAATTTAATAGTGATAAAAAGTTAAATGATTGTCTCAGTGTTTTCGTCCGTTCATTTTAAAATTAATACGGAAGAAATAAATCATGATAGTTATTAATTTGAACAATGACTAATACATAAGGGAAGATAAAAACCTGACTACTAGTCAGGATTTAACTTTCAAATCTCATGATGACAATACCTTATGCATTAGTCATCAACTCATCCCGTAAAAATAGTCAACGAGAAATTAATGAACATATGAACATCTAACAAATTTATATGCAATTTAAAAAAGATAAAGTGAGATAACATACTCTAGCAGCAATTGAAAGTGGAACAATTTATATATAATCTTTCACGATACTGCAAGTCGCATGGAATCAGCAACAATGAAAATATAAACAAAAAGAAAAGAGATAGTTCATCTACATTATTAAGTATAGCTTATAAAAAAAAAAATTAATTGTGCACAGATAAAAAGTATAAGGATGCATAAAATTTAAAAATTCATTGTGAACTTATCTTTTAAGTCTACAATGTAATATAAAGACAAAATAACTTATATAGAAAAATTATTTATCTAATATCAGAATATAATGATGAATGATTTTGATTTGAAATATTACAAACTCATAGTTAAGCCTAGTAATGGGTATAGACAAACTAGCAAAGGTCACCTGAAATAAGATTATATTTCTTCTTGGGTAAGAAACATTTATTAAAACTAAAACAGAAAAATAAGAGATTGACATAAGAATTTCAAAAATAACATCCTTAACTAAAACCAAAATTAATCCAAGTTTTACTTGGCATATAACCTATATAACTAAATATAAGAGACCAATTAGTTCTTACCATGCATAGAACATAAAATAGTTCTAAATATAAGACACTAAAATGCTATGTTTGGAAATGAAAATTATTCAAGAACTTTTGTACAATGATGTCAAAGTAATAATAAACATTTGGAAGAAAGATGAGAAAGTTGTTTGCCGAAACTAATTCATTCCACAAAAGATAACTAATGACTTGTTACACTTTCAAAAATATAAATTTCTAAAAATATAGTAAGAAAGAAAAATCATTATCTACTCAGAAACAAAGACTATGACGATGATGATGGTGCAACGATGACCATAGTGGGATAAGTTAGGGAGCTAGTAGAAACAAGAGTTCAACAACATTCTAAAAAGTTTACGAAGAGTTGATCGATCAAAACAATTAAAGGATATATGCAAAAAATTCAACCATTACTAGATGTCTTCCAAAAGTCCCTTATCCTTAGTAGACCAACAATCACAAACTAAAAATAGTACTTTGACTCCAATTGAAGTCCATATCAGCTTTAAAACAGAACTGGTATTAATGTATGAATTCTGGATTGAGAATCACAATTTAGTTTCAGAACAATTGCAACAAATAATAAAAAAACTTGTTGAACTTGCTCCAACAAAATAAATTTCAGAATATCAAGAGAGACAATAGATTTCAACTTTGTCTATAAACCAGTTAATTAATATCAGTTTCATTAGTTCCTTCTGTGAAAACTCCCAGATTCAACCTAATCCTAACTGAACAACATAATGAATTCTGTAGCAATCAGATTTCAAGCAACTAAAAGAGAAAGGACTTCCATCAAACAACATACCCATCCAAAGTTTCAGCATTAATACAAGAAGTCAGAAAACAAACAGCACAACATCGGGCAATGGAATATTCAAGATTCAGCAGCAATTGGGAATTTGTGATCAATCAATGTGTCAATTGAAAACAATGTTTACCCTTCAAAAATAGATCCATTGACAAGAAAATTTTTAAAAAATACGAATTCAATGGAAGCATATGAACCCCGAATCAGTTTTCAAATATAACTGATAGTAATATATTCTTCACTGAGAATCACACAACTTGGTTTCACAAACGTTGCAGCAAACAACACCAAAACTTACTGAATTTGCTTCTGCAAAACACATCTCAGAATATTAAAAGAGACAAAATAATTCCAACTATGACTATACAACAGTTAATCGATATTAGTTTCATTAGTTCCTACAGTGGAAGACTCTTTCATACAACCTAATCCAAACTGAACAACCCACAAAAATAAATTCAGCAGATAGCCATAATAAACAACTACATTTGCTGCAATCAAATTTCAAGCGACCAAAAAATACCACAAAAGAATTCAAATAAATTAAGGTGAAAATTGCAACTATAGAAAAAGCGGAAGGACTTCATGCAAACAACATCAATAAAAGACTTGCAATGGAGTTCAAGTGTCAGCTGCAATTGGTTATATCCAGTTGGTGCAATTTAGGCTCAGCTTGGTCCTAATAGACCAAAGTTTAATATTTGGACAATATGTTAGTACAATTATATTGTGGGCAATATTATTGAAATATATTTAAGTTAAACCAATATGTCAAAGTTGATTGGATACTTGACATTAGACGAAATCCAAATGGGTTGAGGTCAACCAAACATTTGGCAAAGAGGATCCAATAGGTGTTGATATTGGTGAAAGTCCAATAGATAGTTGGCAATGGGAAGTTCATTAAGTGTTAGCAATGAAAAGTCGAATAGATGTTGGTAGGGAAAGTCCAATAGAAAGTTGGCAATGAAAAGTTTAACTGGTGTTAGCAAGTGAAAAGTCTAATAGAGAGTTGGTAGGACAAAAGTCCAACACATGTTGTCAGGGGAAGTCCAACACATGTTGTTAGGCGAAGTCCAAACAAGCCAAGAGAATCAAATATCTAAGGAGGTCGAGGGTGACCACATGCTTAACAGTGATGAAATCTTGGCATGTCACGATCACGTTTGATTAAATGTTAGGCAAGTAAGGAAGTCCCAATTGAACAAGGTTGATTATATGCCAAATAGGTTTGTCACTGGTGACCTTACCGTCACACCTCCTTCGGGGCTGCCAATCGCCGTACCCTTAGTGCATGATTCTTTTATTTGCGTTGATTACATAGTAGTTATTTTTACCTTGATATCTACTCTATATTATTTCTTGAGCTTGACCTTTTATTGCTTGACCTTATTTTAGTCTTGTTGTTATCGATGCTTCTCAATGCTATCCATGCTATTTATTGTCATTTATATTTGTACCTTTATGTTAGCGATAATATACCGTAACATAGATGTAGAGTATTCTACTAGGTTACTTGCTCAATATGCTCATGCCCATATGCTTGTGATAACATACCCTAGTGTAGCTATAGAGTGTTCTACTAGGAATCCGGTTGTTGTTTAGGCTCATACCCTAGTTGTAGAGCGTTCTACTGATTCCTTATTGGTTACTTAGACTCGTGACTATATATTAGTAAGATCATACCGTAGTGTAGGGTATTAGGTATCCTATTAGGCCCTTGTTTGTTATCTAGGCTTGTACCTATACATTAGTAAAATCATACCGTAGTGTAAGATATTGAGTATCCTACTAGGCCACTAGTTTGTTATTTAGGCTTGTGCCTATACGTTAGTGAGATTAAACCGTAGTGTAGGGTGTAGAGTATTCTACTAGGCCCTTGTTTGTTATTTAGGCTCGTGCCTATATATTAGTGAGATCATACCGTAGTGTAGTGTGTAGATTTTTCTACTAGACGAGATTGTTACCACTTTACTTGTTTCTCATTATATTATTTGTGTACCTTGACTGCTCATAAGACGGATCATGGTAGTGTGGTTCGCTTGCAGTTACTAGTGTACCTTAGTTAATGTTTACTTGTTTTTCGTTACATTTTCTATACATTTGGACTGCCTGCTAGACCAGATAGTGGCAGCGTATTGTTGCCCACAGTCCATAGCTAGATAGTACACATCCTGTCTGCCCATTAGACTAGATAGTGGTAGCATGTTGCAGCTGGCAGACAATAACATTTATACACTCTGACTGTCCACTAGATGGAAGCATGTTGTCGCCCATAGTCAATAGCTGAGAAGCTAGATAGCTACCTTATCTTATCTATCCATTAGACTAGATAGTGGTAGTGTGTTGTCGTCCACAAACAATGATTATATATACCCTAACTGCCCATTAGATCAGATAATGGTAGTGTGTTGTTGCCCACAATCAGTGCTTGGTGTGTTCTTATTATGTGCTTGTTTTGTACATGATTTGGATGTACGGTATGCACTCCTAGTTTATATGTACATGATCTTATCATACCTTATTAATTGGGTTGTGGATGACTATGTTGATGCTCTAGAGTGGGCATAATATAGTTATTTGGTACGACCTCATAATTTGTGATGTGTTAGACATCTAGTAGCTTGTTCACCTTAGACTAACCATGAGATAGGTTGTGATGGCGTGGTTCGATTGTAGATAGCTTCAGCCTATGTGTAGGATGTGACTTGACCCATTTGCACTACGCTATTTCTAATGTGTTATATTGGCATTAACATTATAGAGATGGATTATAGATTGACGATATGGATGCTTTTGGATTGGTGTTTACCCTATTGCATCGTGTAACCCCCAGGTATTTGAGGTATGCATTGAGATACTTAGTTTTAAGATTTGTCTATCTTAGATTTCATATTTCTTTGACCTCATGCACTATCCTTCTTATCCACAGAGTAATTTGTACTCACTACCTGCTTCCTTTGACTTTCAGGTTAACAGATAGAGGGCACGTTGTGTTGACTACCCTAGCGTTACTTAGAGATCATCGCTTGTCGGTCCCACTTGACGTCGAGTTATTGGGTTTAGGTTTATTGTTGCGTTGGTATTTCTTTTCTACTATTATTTTGGTTGCTTCTCTTTTCGTATTGACTCGTTGAGTTTTATCAAAATGGTAATAATGTTTATCTCTTTTAGTTTTTATAATGTACACATGGACATGCATGCATGCATTAGCATATTAGGAATTTATAGAAGTATATCTTGCACCGATTGGGCTTTAACTAGTTCTCTATCGATTATTTTTTATATTATCATTAGAAGGTACCGTTCGATTTAGCAGACAAGAATACTCTTGGGGCGTGACAAATGGCCTCACCCATCTCCCACCAATGCTCAAACAGTGAAGGGGCGAAGGCATGCAACATCCTCATACAACTATCTAATAACAAGGGTATATATGTTTCTCCAAGAATATATGACGCCGCTGGCTAAGTTCGATTTAGCGGACAAGAATACTCTTGCATAGCATTTATTAACACAGAGTAAAGATCTTAAATAAATTTCTAAAATCAAAGGCAAATGCCTAGAATTGACCAATGTGGTAGTCATTTTTAATCAACTCACAAAATTGAAAGAGACACTTAATCACCTAGCAAGTCAAAAGATATCACCAGTACAAAGATCTTGAGCTTGTGTCCATGTTTCATACAAAGAAAAGCACCAAAAGATACTATAGAGAAGTGCAAGAAACTATCCATCAATCCTCTACCGATGTGGCTCTATCTAGTTAACGAATTTCCATAACCTTAGTTGTTAAGTGCTCCAATTGTCTTTAACTTGAAAACCATACTTCGACTAAAAAAGACAAAGAAGCATAATTCTTACCATACTTAGGCTAAAGAAGACAATGAAGCATAATTCTTACCATTCAATTTCTCTATGATGATAAGTCATAGGGTCCGAAAAGCTTAAGTAGAATGCAAATTGAAAGCAGCAGTTGAGGATCCAAACATCTTGAGGAGGAAACACACACTAATTGTAGAGAAAGGGCATCAAATTTGTAAACAACTCTTGAGAAGGTGCAAAATTTAGACAAACAGAAATTTCAGTGTAAACCAAAATTTCAGAATAAACAAACCACTCTAAAAATTTCTGCATCAAAACCAACAGAGAAAGCACAATGATGGAGAATAATCAGGCTTGGGTCTGATTTCTAGTACAAGTGGAAGTAGAGCAGAAATAAAACCAGATTGAAGAGAAACAAAACAGCCAACAAGATTAGATTTCTCATAGTGCCAATCAAAGAACGAAAACAACACCAGAATGAAGAAAAAGACAGCGGATAAATGCAGTAATTGTGAGATATGAGCCAAATATTGTAAGGTCTTCCAGAATGACTGGATGCTCTTCTTCTCACAAACAGATTGAAGAAATCAACTCTAAGATCTTTCCAAGAGTGAACAAATTGAAGAACTCTGCTCGCAGAAGAATGGATGTGGAGTCACAATGGGAACAAATGACATGGGAAGCATGAGTTCATGACAGCAGCAATGCTGAATAGAATGAAATAACAAACATAGCTTGCAATCGCACAAAGGGGACCTATCATGAGGAAGAATCACATGCAGCAATCTACAATGGCATGAGGAAGAAAGCTCGTCGCAAGGAAGAAGCAAGTACCGTGATGATAATTTTCACAGCAGGGAGGGGGTATCAGCTCTGAAAATCCCCTCTACCACTATGTATTATCTAATTGTTATTTTACATATATTCCCTATATGCATCCCTGTGACTTGTATATTGACACATATGACATATATGCCCAACCATTTTCAGTTAGATCATTAACAGCCTCAAACCAGGATTCACCACATATATGGCATAATTAACATTGAAAATCCTATCAATAATATGACTAGAACTGAGGTAGAGAAGAAGATGAAAAAATTCCGTGGTTATCAAACCATTGATATTTTTCACATTTTAGCACGAACGGCTTTATTTGATGTCATCCTAAAATGAATAAACAATGAAAGATTAACAAAACAAAAAAGACAAAAAGCAATTCCGGACTATCAAATGTTTATTGATTAAAAGCAAACATCACTGCTTTGCATTTTTACCGCTAAACAAAAAAAATGAAATATATTGTTCCCTTTTTCATTTTGTTCCATTTCATTCTAATCTTATTCAGATTTGATTCCCTTCCATTCTAACGTACCAAACACACCCTAAATGCTTTGCCAAAACACAAACCTAACTCAAAGAACAAAAAATAAACATGAATCCAACTGTTGGAAAACAGAGGGAAAAGTGCAAACCTTAATAGGACCCTTGGTTTTCTGGAACGAAGCATTTGGACCTTAGACTCATTTACCTGCAGTATCAAAACAAGTTTGGTTGTCATTAAGTGTTGACTAAATAGAGAACGTTAGATTAGCACACCACTGGGAGAAAAACAGGATCTCATCCCTAAAATAATCTACTAATAGATCACATCAAATACTATATATTTGACATTCAGAATAGAAGACACAGATCCATAAATATCACTCTTCTTGACATCCTCCACAAGAATATCTTCAGTAACCAAATGGAAAATAACTCTTGATGCTTCACCTTTTCCTAGATGCTTTCCAGCTCCATGAAGGCTCAAATTATCATGTCTACGTTTCTTGACCTACAGCATAAGTAAAATATTACTGACAAAGTTCAAATTTGTTTCCATCACAGTTTTGAACGTGAAATTCAGGTGACCAAGTGCACACATTTTGACTAAGGGAACCCCTGTACACGTCAAGAATATGAGATGTTGAGTACTGTTTGCCTGTGGTTATTACCAACTCAACCTACAAACAAAGTTCATGGAAACATAATATGTAAGGAATGAAGTTTTATGGCATGCCAGTGATCTCATCAATATATTCACTTAAAGAAAACAGTTTCTAACCAATTGAATTGCAATATCAGTTACATCCTTGTCAACCCAGGTCAACATTTTTGAACAGTTGTCACAGGTTCTTTTGCAGTTGTTTGGGTCAAACTTCTCTCCTAAATGCATCAGTTGTAATAGTCGTCTGCAATCTACATCATTCTCACAATAGGAAACCTGCAGTTGAGGTATAAAAGTGAGCATGGTATCTTGCTTTCAACTTGCTACTAAGAAAGCACCAAGCTTGTTGAGTACCATACGAAGCAGGTTCTCAATATTTGTTTCTAGCACTCTGTCACTGCTTGCTAAAGAATTACATCTTGCTGTAGGTGTCAAAGGACTTTGCTCAATCACACCCTGAGTAAGCATGTGCTTCACACGTATCTATTCTTGCAAGAAAAAAGAAAGTCACACTGTCAAAGAAATAGTTTAAGATATTATACGAGAGAGAGAGAGAGAGAGAGAGAGAGAAGTGCAATAAGAAGCATGCAACAGCTCACGTAATCACTATAGCTGTAGTATAATACACAAGACGATCTCAGACTATCTCTACCAGCACGCCCACATTCCTAAGAATCAAAATGATAAACTTTTTAGTCAATGGCATACCTATCAAGAGTTCAAGGCATTGTGCCCCATTAAACTTATAGATGAATTTCAGAAATTACCTGATGATAACCTTCAATGGATTTTGGGAGAGAATGATGGATAACAAAACGTACATCAGGTTTGTTAATACCTAGTATGTGCAAATTTGGATCAAGTTTTGATGTCTTGACTACAAACGGAGGAAAATTATTATGCAATAAATGAGGCAATACCCATTCCAAATGCCACAGTTGCACATATTATATTGATCTCGTCTTTACTCCATTGCTTCTGAATGTAAGCTCTTTGATGAGGATCCATGCTTCCATGATAAAATGCTGCTTTATGTCCATATCCCTGAAAATATTGCAGGATTTTCAATAGTCTTAATGATGCAAAAGACACTCAATTGTTACAATAGTTATGATCAAGAAGCAATCTGGTAGATCTGTTTGCTAAACAAACAGCATAATGGACATACAGTTACAGTTCTAATCTTTAGCAAATTTTTCTTTAAAAAAAATGTCACTATTAAACCTTCACCCAGTGCCAAATATGGTTATCCTATGATCAAGTAATATTCTTTACAAGTCTTAACAACATAATGATTGAGGAAATAAACCAAATAACAAACTAAGAAACAAACCAAATTAAATTAAGCTTCTAACGAAATTGCTCCAGAATCCTAAATAAGAAAACCACTTAGAGACTTCCATTTAAAGATTTATTCTCCTAAAGAGAACTTACCACAATAAGCACTTACAAATGTAAAAAAATTAAACTTAAATTCCTAATTTGCATTATTTTCCCCTATTGAGACTCACCTCTAGGTGAGTTATCAATTTCAATTAGGGTCCTTCTCAAGGAGTAAGAAAAAGTAGTAAACATCATCTAAATCATAACCCTCACTAAGTATGATGTCTCTAAGGCTTAACATCGTAGGGAAAAAAATCTCTAAGTATAATGTCTCTAGCAAACACTAATCAATTAGTCTTAATTTGCTTGTATTTCAATTTGATTTAACATCGTATGGAAAAAGAATGTTGGCAAAAAACAAATAACTACTTATGTTATTCCAATGAAGCTTCTTCTACTGCAACAATCGCAACAAAGCATAATTATAAAAATTAAATAGAAAATCAAATTGAATCAGCTTTGAACAATTGATTTAGTGGTCAAACCAATAGATGAATTTGTTAAATTATATAGTGATACAAACATTGACCCAACCAAGTCTATTAGTTAAACCAACCTTGGGTCAATCAATTAAATTGCAAATCTTTTGATTGTATTCATATACTATACACTTAAGTAATGATAATAAATTAAATTGAAGTATTGAAGGTAGACGCACAAGGGAAACAACAGACAATGACATAGTTGAAGGAGTGAAGCGTGGAGGACTAGCAACGCAAGAGATAACAAGATAAGATCTATAGGATTTCCTTCTATCAACTTCAAAAGCAACTAATTAATCAGTCTAATCAAAAGATCTAATATATCCATGTCATTATGTCATTACTTTTTTATAAGGATACATTTGGCATTTTGGATATATAAGGTCCAATGCCCAATTTTTCTTGTTTAATAAAAACTTAATGGTTGAACCATTTTTTTTCCTTTCTCTTCTCTGTGAGCTAAATCAACACAGAGAGCAACTTGATTTCGATTTTGCCCAATTTTGGCATCAAGTTGCTCCAATTTTTATTATGTGTTGTTAGATCAGCTAAAGGAGAGAGCAAAGTTGTAATGTGACAAGTGGTTAGCATGCAATAGAGATGACAAATTAAAAAGATATGTGTCTTGTGAGTCTTCACGACTCACATATGGCAATATTATCCTGCATGGGTCGCTAGCAACGCCATGGGCCAAAAGCACAATAGTGAGAACGCTCACTGTCACTAGTGTTGAAAGGAATAAGTTTAAAATCCTTATTTATGTAGAAGATCCATATAAATCAAATCTAACTGCGATGAAGACTTCGTGTGTGTTACAAGGTTAAAGATAGAAAACGTTGTTGGCAAAGGAGACTGTAGATTTCCTTACTGTTGCAGAAAAGCAAATATGATCAACTTCTTCAAGTGGAAGTTTTGCAGAGCTTGTCACTATGGGATCCTACAAGAATGGTGGCTTAAGGAGGCGAACGATGGCTAGTGGAAGGTGAATGTGGGTGCTATCGATGAAGGGGTAGCAAAGTTGAAAGAGGATAGGGCATTGGTCGAAGGCCACAAAGCATGGTCAATCAAGTCAATAGGTGTCCTCATACTAGTTAACTAGGTTAGGTCGTGAAAGATGAGAATGAGTTGGATGCAAGTTGCTAGGGAAGGTGGTCATGGAAGATTTTGCACGTTGTAAGGTAACAAAGGAAGGGTGAAGATGGAGGAAGTGAGTAATAGGGATAGAGGTGATGGGCAGGTGGATGCACAAAGATGAGGAGATTTAAGAGATTGTGGAGAAGTCGATTAAGAGTTCCAAGACATAAAGATTTGATATCATTTGATGTGGCACAAAGAATAAACAATCTCATACATAAAAATAAACAAACTCAACAAAAATTCGCAAAAAAAAAATTATGTAAAAGATAATCAACTAGGGGAAAGTGAGCTCTTTTTAAAGACTTTGACCCAAACAAAATTAGAAATTAAATTAAATTATTTTAGGAAAAAAATAATCCTACATCCAAGATGATTCAATCAAATTAAAAAATAAACTAAATTGCAAATTGTGAAAAAATTAATTAAATTTAAATTTAACTTAACCAAAACTTCTCTATCGAGACAATCACTAACTTGGAGAGTTCCTTTATAGACTTATTCTACTGAAGATGTGAACTTACTAAAATAAACACTTACAAACTCTAAAAACATCCAAAACATAATTCATTATAACTCAATCAAGAAAATAGAACTATGTCCAATTGTAGTTAAGTTAATCTATAATATAATTTTCTTGGGGAATAATTAACATGTAGTTTTATTTAAAAAGGAAAGTAGGAAACCAACAGCTGATATATGAATATATTGAGGATGTGTTGCGCCCCAAACATAAGTAAATAGAATAAATATAATCAGCTAATACAACAATATGTGAATACCCAAAATAGTCACACAAGAGAAAAGCATAATGGACTGCTAAGCACAAATTTGATTTCATCCCTTATAAAATGTCTAAAAAAATGCTATTTGACCAAAAGAACCTGTAGCTTTTCTGCCACTTTTTCACAATCCATTCTAGAGAGACAATACACAATGCCACATTCGTCAAAATGGTTTTCCTTGATGAAATTGTGAATGTCCTCTAGACACTTTTTTGTCTTTGGTATTACAGAATACCTGAAAAGAAAAAAGGGGGGAAATAACCAAAAACAAAATCGAGATTGATAGTATTTTATTAGCACTTACCATAAGTTTGACCGATTAAAACTCTGTCGAAAAATAATGCAATTAACTAGACCAAGAGCTTGTACAACATCTTCCTTTACAATGACAGTTGCAGTAGCAGTCAAAGCAAGGACTGGGACATTTGGAAACTTCTGCTTCAAAATTCCAAGTCCCTATTAAAGAAACATATAAATCAGACTAAATTTTATTTGTTCCAAAAAATGTTGACTTTTAGGATATTTAAATTACCTGATAATCCGGTCTAAAATCATGCCCCCATTGACTTACACAATGGGCTTCATCAATAACAATTCTAGCCAAGCGTCCATTAGAATGCAAAGATCCCAGATGTCTTAACAAAACATCACTCCTGTGGTCAAATATAAATTTTCAAAATAAAAAATTATCAAAGAAAAAGCTAAGAAAACAAAAAATCAACTTTCTTACAACTGATTGATGGAAAGACATTGCATATATTTTACTTTTATTAAAACAATCTAAATGACTTTAAAACAGGGAGATGAAATACCAAAACAACAGCATAACAATTATTTAATTTAAAAGTTAGTCAGCAGACTAGATGGATATTTTATCCTCCACTGAGGTTTGTATGATGACTGAAGATAGCAGTAAAAGAAAGAATGATAGACCATTATGCACGAACATCAGTAATAACTCTAAATACTAAGATTAGGGTTAAAAAAACAGAACTCATAAAGATAAATATAGCTTCATGAACCTGCCTAGTTGTTAAAGTAGTTGTAAAGTCCCAAACTTAACTATTTAGTATCAACTGCATGGGTCTCTTCCATGATCTTTAATGAGGAAAGCCTAATTAAACAAAACCTTCATGTTTTGATAATCCTCACTGTATTGTAAAACTAGATTGATATTTTCATTATATTAAGGATGGCTGCTATCACTTCTAATGAAAAAAATCTTGGAAAGTACTGTACCACTTCTCACATTATTTACCTAAGTGTCACAACTTCCTCAGTGCATCTCTATGTCTCCTTTAAACATGTCAACAAAGCCTAGTCTTCTTTATCATGTTCCTATTGCAACACCCCACATTATCCTCTTTCTAGTTATGTCACCAACTTTTTATATATGATGAGGCTTTTCCTTGAGCTATGGAAAGACAAGTAACAAATTGTATTTAGGACCTTCTATCATTTCCATCAATATCATTCATCATCGTCATCAAGCCGTGTATCTCCCAACTATAGTTGGCTTTATGGACTTATCGAGCTCTATGCAAGACTATATCACTAGTACTATTCAAATAATTGACTAATATTTTCTTTGACCCTCTCTATCTATTAGACAATCCATTTTAATTAATTCAACTCTTATAACTATCATCTACTAGACCTTATGTATCAATCAAAATTATAATATCTGCTTTGACCTCTTTAAATGATGGTATAATTTCAATTTATAGTAGCCCAGTCATTCATTCATCTGAAATTCACTGCAAATTGTCAGTCATAACTCAACTCTTTTCAATATTTTTTACATAAGTTTCATAGTGCTATTCCTTGTATATTTTTCTTTAAAAAAACTAGCTTTAATGATTCGACTACTAAATGCAAAAAAAATAGTAGATCAAACAATGTTGGCATCATCAACATTTTAACTTTTATAGCATTAGTGGTTTTGTTTGTGCATATAATACATTGTCCACTGCCTAAGCGGTTGAATTATGAAACAACTAAAGATGTCAATATGATAATCCTATGTTGTCCAGAAAAGACTTACTTTGCAATTTTTTCTGGAGTGACATATAAAAGTTTGTATTTGCAAACAGCTGACATCAGTTCCCGAAAAATATCCTGCTGTTCAGCCCATTCGATATTGGCACCAAGATAAGTAGCAGGAATGTTTGCCTGCTCAAAAAAAAATTGTAAAACAGCTCAGTTTACAGTATTTTACTTATGAATAGTGACACTTCATTATACTGCCTGTAGTACCTGTAATAAATGCATAATTTGATCTTGAATGAGTGAGACAAGAGGAGAGACAACTAACGTTACTCCAGAGTTGACAAGAGCAGGAAGCTGCAAGAAAGTTTCTATAAGAGATATGTGGAGCAATTAATTATATACAGAACCAGCCAAGAAAAGTATATTTGTGCTACATGAGTTTTATTTTAGGACTTTGGTTCTCCAAAATAGCAGTTATGTAATGCTTCTCAAATAATATTACCTAGAATAGCAGGCATTGGTTTAACAATAAAAGTTTAAATGTGAATCACAATCCCTAATGAGGATTAAGAAAAATGGTACTAAACTTTTGTACATATTAGATAGGAAACATAGATTCAAAATTAAGTATATAGCCTACAATGATGTTATACCTGGTATGTCAAACTCTTTCCACCACCAGTTGGCATTAAAACAAAGACATCACAGCCACTCATTGTAGCATTGATCACCTCTCTTTGATTGGGGCGAAATGAGTGATTACCAAACACTTTTCTGTTGTTAGCCTAGGAAGAAGGAAAATTCAATAGGACCAAACACAATAAAGATAAAAAGTCACAGAGAAATTTAAAGGGGGGAAATCACCTCAAGTTTCTTTGTCCACGGAAAGTCTAAACTTTTCCATTTTTTATCTCCAGATCCTTCAATGTAATTAATATCAAGAAGCTTTGGAGTAAATACTTGTCTTTCTGCAGGTGTAGTCCCAAACTGGTTTGCATAACAGTATGGAGTAGGTGAGCTCCAAGTCATATTATCTCCTGGTTCATTTCTTATGTAAGCCTGGGAGTTAAAGTTGACAGGATTTGTCATACTTGAGGGAATCTCAAGTTGAAAATTCCTTGAAGTAGTTGTTGATGCCATGAAAGATGATCTCTGTCTTTCTTCATCTTGATTTGAAAGGGAAAGGTCTTTCTCAAGATGCTGGATCTTCTTTTTGAGATGTAAACTGACACAAATATTAGGGGCAGCAAAAAATATTCATTAACGAGAAAAGAGTTCTCATGTAGCAAAGCATTAAAGTACATGTATACACAGACAAACCGCTCTTGATTAAGATTTTTGCAGTGTTCAGGACTAAGTTCAGAAGCATTATCAAGAAGTTCATTTGAGACAATAATGAGCCTATCTTTCATCTGCTGCAAATGCACTGAAGCTCCTGGGCACTGACCTAGCTGCATAGTTCATGTCGATACCATGAAGAATGTATAAACTTGTAACCAAAAAGCTTGTGTTGCACTAAAGATTTTACCTTGGAGCCATGAATACATAACTCACAGAGTTTCAGTGGCAACGTGTCTTCACGAGGGCATCCTATGTAACTTCTAGAGACTGGAGTGAAAGGTGCCTGTTTAGATACAGAAGCTTCTGGTGTGCCAGTTACTTGATAGTGTTCCATAACTATTTGGTCTACATCAATACTCTGGAATTCATAATAACTATGATTTATATAAAGCCTCTAGCAGACAACCATATCTGAATTTTAGATTAGAACTCCCTAAACAAAGAAATTGATAAATCCTACCTCCAATAGTTCATCATCATCAATGGCATCTAAAAATATGTCATTGGCAAGATTATCAACAGAATCACACACAGCTTCATTGGTATCAACAATCATATGAGAAGAAGTTTGTGGCATCGCTGTTTCAGTGACAAATGGTTGTCTTGGTCCAGAAGACGCTTCATCATTTTTACTAAAATTTCCACAATTCAATGTATCACCTCTAGGATGTGATCTGCAGTGTGAATCGCAGATGACTTTGGAGCACCGGTTTTCATGGCATGAATATTCAATCTTTTGCGAATTATTAACTTTTTTAACCATGTGAGAGGGTGGCATAGATTCATGAAATTTATTATGGTCCTGTACTGCAGAAGTTACACCAGGCCTTAAGTAATTCCTGCGCGTCACCTGCAAGTTGCAAAAAGCTTCCCAAGCCTGAAATGATTAGAATTACAAATTGAATCAATCAACATGAACAATTGCCTGATGTGCCATAAAAAATTGCCAACATGTTTGAACAAATATAAAAGAAAGAATATGCAACCTGAAGCATAAAAAAAATGATAATCTATTCATTTTTTTTAGACCAAAGATTAGGCCCAATAACCCTAGTAAAGTGAATACCAAATTTAAGAGCATAAGATAAAGTTCAACATTGACAATATCAAACGATTAATTATAGCCAATAAAGGAAAGATCTATAATCAGCCATCATACACTGAATTTACCTTCTTATCATGTTGTACTTGCAGCATCTCAGATCCTGGAACTTTACAGGCAACTGACCTGATGATTCTATTAAGATGAAGGAATGAGCTAAATTTACATTTATAATAAAGCACATAAAAGTTATTTAAATAATTGATATTAGTAATATGCCCATAAAATCTCATTTTGAGCAAGTGTTGGATACTAAGAATCTGGTAGAATGGCACTGAAAAGAAGAAAATATTGATAAACTTAAACTGCAAAAATCCAACATTGAATAACATGCATGCAAATATTAAATTTGAAGATTGAATTGTAGAGAGAAATTTTAGAAACTAAAGGTTTTAAGTTAAGTAGAATTGACAAAATATTCAATAATAAGGAAATAAGCAAAGGAATAGTAAACACAAATCAACATGGAATCCCAATAAGAGTTTCAAAAACATTGATCCTCTTATTCAACAAGAAAACAGAAATGTTGATGTAGATATCATAAATAGGATATATAGTGCATGAATTAAACGGAAAGCATCTGAAGTCCTATATCGCCATCATGTGTTCTTAGGATAAAAGAAACATTTTATAAGATTATTAGCACAACTTGTCATATTTTACAGATGAAAGTGTTGAGCAATTAGGGAACAACTGAGGGAAAAATTTAATGTTGCATATGAGACTGAGATGGATGCCTTGATAACTTGAAAAGATAGAATCAAAGACACTACTAACAAGGGAAAATTAGAAATAGCTCTAAGAACAATAAAATGAAAGGAAATATGTTAAGATATAAACATGTTCAAAGATGTCAATTGATTGTATAATTAGATAAGTTGGTTGAATAAACTAGAAGTGAATGTGTAAGGGGTAAAGGAAGACCAAAGAAATCTTTAGTTGAAATAATTAAAAACAATTTAATAGATCTCAACATTGCTAGTAATATAATCTTGCATAGAATTCAATTGAGAGGACTAACATAGTGTTGATGAAGATGTATATAAAGTTTGATGAAGTGTTGCTTAAGTTCAATGTTAGAACATATAATAGGATTCAGTAAAATTGAAATGATTGCAAAAGTATGAAGAGTGGAATCGCAAATTTTAATTCTTGAAAAATTATAGATAACTTAATACAATTCTAAAAAGGCCCGGTTTGGTTGCATATGCAATCGCCTAGGTGAATTTTGAATGGGAGCACGTGGTAGTTGCATATGGCATGTGCAATCTGCATGTGCAATTGAAAATGTTCTTATTTGGTTAATTTGAACTAATTTAGAAGAACCAAATTGATTTAAAATTTAAAGTATCACATTCCATAATTCGTAACTTGTAAATATTAACTAAAGTACTTATCTTGCAAGTAATAAATTCTTTAGATATCAATACAAATATTAATAATATTTAAAACTAACCACGCATGCTCTCACATATTACATATGCACTATGCAAAGGTTCTACCTCATACCACCTGCATACATTTCTCAAAAACTTGCAACACTGTAAAATTGCTTCTATCTTCCTCAAATTTCACTAAAATTATTGGGAAAAGGCTTGAAAATCTAAAGATCACATAATTGTTGAGGCATGCTCAAGGATTCTCAATATAATTAATAGACACCCATATATGCATTTTGACAAACATTCATACCAATAATAGGCAAAATCTTTGAGAACAAATACCTTGTCAACATGTCGTCGGCACCTTTTTCAGGTTGAGGCTTTTGTGTTGATAAAGAGAACAAAAAGGCAGAGCTCAGAAATTTTTCTTGACATGAAAATTCCTCAAATGCAGATGTGTGATTGAACCAATTAGTCTTGATGGATTTGTTCCCATTAGCAGATTTAAACCTTCTTTCACTCTGCATCTAAACATATGAAACTTTATAAGATATTAGAACAATGAAAAATTAAGTAATTAGATTTAGCAGAAAATTGTTGATAATAACTACTTTTCTGTACACTGTTAAACATGTTATGAATTTTGAATATTCATCAGTAATCCTACCTTCCTATCATGATTACATCTTCTATTACAACCTATTAGATAAATGAGGAACCAGAACTATTATGCTGACATAGAAATAAAAAGCTTTTTATGTCTACAGACTCCATTAATAACAGCACGGTTAACAGGAAGAGTGGCTAAGAAAACTAAACAACTCAAATAGAGGTTGGTGTTCAAACTGAAAAGAGGAAATAGTGTCCAACTACCTTATGAAAAAAAGATTAAAGTATAGAATTTACTAGAGAAAATTAGGAAAAATGGTGCTTGTCATTTCTACATTCAATGTAAATGTTTCATTTTGCTCTTAATGTGGTAAAGTAACTTGTGTCATCACCAACGCCTTTGAGGCATATCTCATCTCATTTATGATCAGCACAGCATTACTTTGCAGCTATAGGGGAGCTCCTATTCAAATGAACTCCTGAGAGACTTCAGAAATTCCAAGCTGTAATGTTGTCCCCTTTATTCTCAAAATATTTAACTTTCCTACAAACATAACTAGCTAACTTCACCACTCAAATGGGAGACAGGACAACAACGACAACGACAAGCTACCATGGCTAGTCAATTGTCAAAATAGAGCCCTGATTTTGGGTACCCAAACATCAACGAACCATTTTTCTCAATGTGCAGAAGTATTAAAGAGAACGGCCGGCAACAGCTCCTATCACTAAACTCCTAAGGTGACCATGTAACCAAGAACAAGGGAAAAACATTGATGTTCAGTAAATTAGAAGAATTGGCATCAAAAAGTAATGAGAAATTGGGGGTAAAAAAGGAGGAAACATCAATCCAAAACTAAGCAGCTAGATTTTCATTAGAAGGTGCGAAAACCATAAATCAGCACAAGGGTTCGCACTACAGGAGGAATTATAAGCAGCAAAAAACGATTGAAAGGGGCAATCTCATTAAACTGATTTTGGAAAATATGGTCCTTGATTAATAAACTGTGGAGAGGGGAGCTTAAAATGGATTCTGAAACAATTAAATTGAGTTCTCGGGCCAAAACGAACTAGTTAAATCAGGACCTTTCAAAGATCAAGTCGGCGACCTCATCAAGGAAAAGGAAAACCACGATCTCCGTCTTGAAGACTTCGATCTCAACAAATATCGCACAGTATTGGAGCATCATCAATCTTTCCCTGAGTCTTAATTTTTCGCAACCAAAGGATCTAATTTTTCCGTCCCATTCAATCGTTAAAGAAAATAATATTACAATAGCCAGCATCTTTTGAATGCACATACATTCAAAAACACCCCAAAAAAGTTCATTCACAACAGATTCGGATAAATTTTTTACACAATCCGGACAGATAAACCACTTCGACCAACACATACAGAAAATGCCCTAGATATCGAACCTTTCGGAGGCCTGTCGAAGACGAACATCATGACCTAAAAAGCAGTGAGCACCAGAGACATTACCAACGATCCCAGCGTTGCGAGCGAGTACAGTCGCTAGAAAGAAGCCATGTCCGTGGGCGGATCTTGCCGACAACCAGGGAGGGTGAGGGCGGGAGAATGGTGAACGCTTTCGGCACCACGCATGCACACAGTGTCTTTCAAATTTGGGGGAGGGCGGAAATGGGCTTCAATCGCGGATCGATAATAATGGGCCGAATGAGGCCCTGAGGATTTTTTTTTACCCAATTAAATAATTATCTATATAAAAAAATTCGGATAATATATAAACTTGTAACGATTTTTTTTTATTTCATCGGCAATCATTTATAGAAAAAAATAAGAAAATAAATTTAATCTTCTCCTTCTTCACTTCTCCCTCATAATATATAGATGTTTATTTTTTT
>JBBUKS010000113.1:9579568-9601148 GCA_038050645.1 Hedychium gardnerianum | reverse complement strand
AAATTTTAGAATTAAAATTTAAATAGAACTCGAGTTAAGCTCAAGTTTAGGAAAAATGAATCGAGTCCGAACTCGAATTTTTTATTATTCGGCTCGGTTTAATTCAATTATATTACTAAAGATATTTGATTTTTTGATAAGTATGAGAATAAGGATGAATATTTATCTTTTGATGAGCATGAGAATAAGGATGAAAATTAAATATTTTATAAAGATGAAAATAAATATAATAAATAAAGATGAAAATGAATGATATGTCCTAATAAACTAATTTTAGTCATTTATGGTAGGGACTGAAAGAAAAAAAAATAAAAAAAATAAATGAGGAGAAAGACACGAAGAATGAAACGACCCCAGTGTGTGTACTATTTTGGCGGGGATGCCGAAATCTTTGTTTACAAGGAAGGAACGAAAATAATTGTTAAAAAGGCTGTCTCATATTAAAATATATATATATAAAAGGACATTTTATTCTATTTTTTATTTTAAAAATATTTTTATTTCAATATTATTATAATAGTTTCGGTCAAAACTATTATACGCACCGTGTGTTTTTGTCAAAATTATTATAAAATGTTTACGGTCCTCCTAAATTTTAAATTGTTTTAACATTAATTAAAATGATTTCAACGTTGATTAAGACTATCACAAGTTATTTGGATAATAGTACAACAGTTAAGTTTTTAAATAGTTAATTAGGGTCAAATCTTGATTGTGATATATTATTTTAAAAAAAATTATAGTGTGACGATGATCCTAAAAATGTTAATCGTTTGAATGAATTTTCATAAATATTTTTTGATTTATCATGATGTTCGATAAAATTTTTCTGTAAAATTAAATTGATCACTTATAAAATCAATCGATTCAAAAAGATAAATATTTGTATTATCAAAAAAAACTATTAAATTGCTCCAAGTTGATAAAAAAATATATTTTAATTTAGTTAAAATTATTTCTAACAGTTTTTGTAATAAAAAAAAAACTATCACAATGCGCTTATACTCCTAAATCGAAACCCTAAAATTGCTCTAATATTAATTAAAATTTTCTAATATTGATCAAAATTATTCCAAACTAGTCAAAATTGCTCCTAATTGGTCAACATTACTTTAACTTGGTAAAAAAAATATTATAGCAATGTAATAGTTTTGATCAAAGGAGTAATTTTGATTAAGTTGAAATAATTTTAATTAATTTAGAATACTTTTAATTAGTATGGAGTAATTTTAAATAGTTTTAAGGTTTAGGTTCCTAACTATATTATAGTAAGCTTAAAAAAAAAGCTATGCACATTATAAAATTATTAAATATATAGTAATTTTAATTAAAATTATTATACATGTATTTTATTGAGTTTTTTTAATAAAAAAAATGAGACGCTCCTATTATTTATTTTTTAATATAGGGCATCCCTTTTAATTTTTTATAATAAAAAATAATGAGTGCCTTTTTAATTTGGTGGAAAAAGTTATAATTTTATTTTTCTATATAATCCAAATGTTTCGGAGGTAGATATTTATTTACCTTGAGTCTTTTACCACTACGTCCTACATACGGGGGTAATGCATCTCTTATAATTTATCCCTTCCAAAAGTATAAAATCATTTTGAAAGAATCATTAAAATAATAATTTCACATTTTACTCTCGTATCTTATAATATATTTTGTTATTATATATCAATAGCATTCTTATTAAGAGATTAATCATTTATTGATTTTTTAAAAATTTATATCATTTTATAATTTATATTTTCAAATCGGATTAAACTAAAATTAAAATAGATTTTATTGGCAAATTTAAAGTGAAGTATTTTAATTTAATTTCCCAGATCAGATCAATTTGTTTGACGTGATTAAGAAGGAATAAGAAAACACGTCTCCACCGAATCAGATGCTTCTTTTGCCAATTTCTTCCTTCCAAAGTCACAACTTAACGAAGACCCAGTCACGTGACCACGGACCACCACTCCACCACTATATCAAGAGATACTCTGGGATGGACTGACGGGAGCGCTGAGACGAACGTTTCGTCTTTTGTCACTATCAAAAAATAATTTTACAAACACGTCATGAAGGATAGTATCGTTAGACTCTCTAATAATAAATTAAATATTTTAAAATTAATTACAATATATATATTTTTAATAATAGTATATCTAAAAATGTTAACTATCATAATAAATTTTTATTTTCTTAATTTATCTTTAACGATGGATATTTTTTTTTTTAAATTGAATTCATCATCTCAAAATTAATCAAATAAATATTTAGATACTTGATGATAATTTAAAAAAACTTTACAAATATGTCTTGAGATACGATGTGATGATAAAAAATAAAATAAACTCTCATGCAACGACAGTTTAAAATTTACACAAAATACGTATTCGAATCTGATATTGAATCAATTATACTCATTTATGTTTTCTAAATTTACCTTGATTAGTCATTGAAAAATTTATATGAGATAAGATTGATGATCTCCAAATTAATCAATTCAAAAAAATTAAAGAATTAATATTTTTTTTAAAAAAAAACATACTTAAAACCATTTTACTTTCATATTTATACTTATTTTCCAAAATGCTCTTCTTTAGAAGTGTGCATTTTAAGTATTGTTAAAGTTGAGTGCATGTTATTGTAAGTTGTCCAACTATTTATTTTTATAGAAATATTAGTTAATTAATTAAGTATATTAATTAGGTAGGAAATCATTGCAAAGTCGTGGTTTGAAGTAGTTGGCCGAAGTTATTGGGGACAACTTCATTTTAACCACATATTTTAACTTATTCTTAAAAGCATCCCTTGTCTTAAAATTTTATTAAAAGTACGGTCGAAGTATAGGGATAAAATGATAAAGAGTTTTTGTAAAATAGTTAAGAAATAGGGAGTAAAATGAAATTTTGTCGAGTTGTTATATAATTAGTTCGAAGACGCCAAGTTAGAGCGAAGACAAAGTCGGCTACCTGCTTCCGGCGACTACTACTGCTCCATGGCCTTCACCGTCACGAAGACTTCCGAGGGCTACGTCCGGCCGGCGGAGCCGACGCCTCCGGGATCGCTGACGCTCGACTGGATCGGACGATACCCGACCCACCGCGGCCTCGTCGACTCCCTCCACATCTACAAGCACGGCCAGAACCCCGCCGAGGTCATCCGTGAGGCGCTGGCCCGGGCCCTGGTCCCGTACTACCCGATCGCCGGCAGGATCGTGCAGCCGGAAGGCTGCGAGCCCCGGATCGAGTGCACCGGCGAGGGCGTCTGGTTCGTGGCCGCCTCCGCCAACTGCAGCCTCGCCGACGTCAACTATCTGGAGCGCCCCATGATGCTCGGGCAGAACGACATCCTACCCTACACCGAGCTCGAGACCAGTGCTGCCAATACCTTGATGATGATTCAGGTAAGCAATTTTACGGTATTTAGAAAAGAAAAAAACAAAGATCCAACGCAATTTAGGACTTCACCAACCCGCGACTTCGATCTCGCTAGATCAAGCGGAATAGAAATTGAATAAGCTGAAATCTTTGTTTGATTCACTTGAATGCTCCAGATCTGTTACTAGTTTGCTGCTCAAATCGATCTGTTGCTAGATAGATTCAAACCCCTGGATCTTTAGTTCTAGATCTGGAAGCAATAAGGACTTCGATTGGGTCAAAACTCATGACTCATCCTAAATTTCGATCTAAGTTACATTGTTTACCCTTAATGACTGCGATCGTCGCTGTTGTTGTGAGAACTGTCGTAATCTGCTGAAACAGTGGTTATCCACCACTAAGGTTTTTGAAGAAATGACAAGAACAGTGGAACTCAGCTGGCTTGATGACTAGCTTGTTCTTTTCTTCCTCAACGAACCATTAGTTCTGTCGGACGAACCATCTAAGTTCATCCTTGTAGTCTTAATTGAGTGATTACCCAACTTCTCTAATATATCATCAAGATTTACTTGTAAATATCTCCTGTTTTGGAATTTTGTTTTTAGAAAAGAGAAAAGAATAACGTTAACTCTAAATCAACTTAGTTTCTGCATTCAAATTCAGACATTCTCTTTGCCGGAACAAGAGCTAGAGTATTCCCAACTAATATAGCAGACTCAAGTAGTTGAAACTCATGTCTTGTTCTTGTCCAACTTATGCTTATCTTCTTCAACTAGAGTCCACATTGATACTAGAAAAGAAATCAGACCAGGCTTACATTAATTTACTTTTGTCTCAATCATGGAGATTATCATTTGTGTAACCAGATCTCTTAGTTTTAAGCATGATTTCTGCATCATCATAGAGAATGATAGGATCGGTTGGATGTTGCTATGCTGCAATTATCTGCTCCTAAGTAAACTTTGGCGCTTGCATTAAAACAACAGGTTACTGAGTTCACATGTGGTGGGTTCCTCATCGGTCTAAGGTTCAACCATGCATCCGCTGATGGCTTAGGATCGGCACAAGTCATTTCCGCCATTGGTGACCTTGCTCGAGGCCTTCCAGAGCCGACCGTCAAGCCGGTCTGGAACCGGGACAGCTATCCCAATCCAAATATCAAACCTGCTCCACTCCCTGACTTGCCCAAGTTGGCCCTGGAGTACTCTGCAGTCGACTTCCCCACGCACTACATCAACCAACTGAAGAAACAGTACACGGAGCACAGCAAAGGCAAATGGTGTTCAACCTTCGACATCATAATTGCCAAGGTCTGGCAATGCCGCACTAGGGCTATTTATTCAGACCCCGATGTCAATATCCGCATGTGTTTCTTTGCGAGCTCTCGCCATATTCTGAAGATCGAAAAGGGCTACTATGGCAACTCAATCTTCCCCGTGAAAGTATCGACGACGAGCGGGAAGGTTAACAACTTGTCAGTGGTCGAAATTGTGGACTTGATCAAGGAGGCCAAGAACCAGATGGCAGTCGACGTCTTGAAGTGGGCTAATGACGAGTTCGAGGTTGATCCCTTCGGCATGACATTCAACTACGAAACCATATATGTTTCTGATTGGACTAAGCTTGGGTTCTCAGAAGTGGACTACGGATGGGGGACTCCAATGTATTGTGGTCCATTCACCAACAACGACTACATTGCTTCCTGCATCCTCTTGAAGGCACCAGCGCCATTCGAGGGTGCCCGGCTGATAGCCAGATGTGTCTCCAAGGAGCACATTGATGCATTCAATGAGCGAGTTAACCGATTCGACTAAAGAAGTTTCGATAGTGAAAAGAGTTGCAAACTTGTATGATTATCATGAGACACTCAAACTTTTTATTCATGTTTCTTGGTTGTGTAATGAATTATTCTGTCACTTCTTTTATTCATGTTTTAAGCATGACTTATTATTTTGCTATACTAACCAAATTTGTTCACTTGGCTTTTTTTTATTATTATTTTTTAATAATTCAGATGTTTCAATTTCGCTCTACTAATTCTCGAGATAGACGCACCATACTCGTGGGGCATAAACCATGCATATTAGTTATCTTCTTAACTAAGATGTTAATACATATATTAGTTATTACAAATTGTGCTATTAATTTGTAAAGTAATTAATCCGTTTATTTAAATATAGGCTTTAAAAATCTGCCAAGCTAATATACATATTAGTTAATATAAATTACGAATATTTATTTGTAGACTAAACCGTGCACTGAAAATAAAATGAAATGAAATGACAGCGAGGAAAAATTGTTGATTATGGAAGGAAAAATAAAACTGAGAATTACAAAAGAAAAACTCATGTTACTTTAATGTTGATTGAAGTAAATTGACTTAATAATTTATTTTTAGTTCAATTTAATCAAAATTATCATACATGAAGCACTGTTATGCTAAAATATTCTTTATTAATTTGATTAAAATTATTCAAACTTATCAAAATTACTTTAGTGGGGTTAAAATCATGTTAAAATTATTATAACAACTATTATACAATGCCTTGTGTAATTGTTATGTTATATTATATAAAATTGAATATTGAATTATGAATCGAACATATAAGTAGAAGATGAAAAATGTTAAGATGGATATGTGTTTTGAGAAACATATTTAAGATGATATGAATATGTATGTAGACGATTAATAAATATTTTAATTAGATGATGTAAGACATGACAAATACTCATATTTTTTTTTATTAATTGAGGAAGAGAGAAACTAACGAAGATTTGATTAACAATGATAAAATAATATAAAATTTAATTAAATATAAATAAGAATATAATAAGAAACTCAAAATCCATATATCTAACCTTAATGGAATAAAAGTTTGATTACTATTGTTGTTGACCAAATTAAAATGACTTGATCAAATTTGAATAATTTTGATCGAGTTGATAAAGAATATTTTGTTTAATCAAGTTTGAATAATTTTAATTTATATTATAACAGTTACGATTATAGTTGGTATAACAACATTGAAGTATGAGTATTTTTGAAATCAAAAATATATTGAGATGTTGGTTTGACTCTTTTTTTTTTTTAAGAACAAAAGGGAAAATATGTATCATTTGACAAAGAAGCTAATGATATGATAAAGTGGACTATATATTATAATATATAAATGTTCTCGGGGTTTGTTTCAGATATAATGATCGTAAAAGATTGAATCTAGTTTTTAAGGTAGAATTACTACTTGCAAATTCTTTTTGTATGATATATAGACCCTTAAAGTAAAGGGATTTGCATAACTTCAAGTTCACGTCTTAGGGCTATAATTAAGATGACTTATGAGGTCGTAAGGTCATCTAGACTAGATGAGACATGGGGCTATTGCGTCTCCGAGCTCAATTAGTAATGAGTCTTGGTCAGCCTAAGCCGAAAACTAGGTTGACCTAGGTTTAAATGGTCATAAATGATGATTTGGTCGATCATCACCAAATTGAGTCAGGGCAGTGGTAAAGCACAATACAAATGATTTGTTAGGATTCGTAATCTTAATAAAAAAATGAGAATATTAAAGCGAAAATTAAAAATATATTTATTAAGAAAAAATTCTGAAAAATACATATAACATGATATAGACATGAACTTAGACGACCAATAAATACTTTAATTGGACAATATAAAATTATGACAAATATGAATATTAAACGAGGAAGAAGGTCAAAGAAAATTTGATTAACAATAATAAAATAAAATACAATTTATCTAAATTAAAATGATGATACAGTAGGGAGATAGAATTTAATGACGTAAAAAGATTTATATAACTAACTCTACCTAATAAAATAAGATTTGATTGTTATTATTGTTTTATAATGTTAGGAAGAAAATGTGCATCAATCCCACAAGTGTAGTAGTATAGTGGTAAAATACTGAAATGGGCAATAAGGAAATGAGGATTTGAATCTCAAATGGGACGAATATCCTAGAAGTCGACTTTTAAATATACATATGTTGTGCTTTGAATTTATCTAATAGATAAACTAAGAGAAGGATTGTCTACCAGTTCCGTTCAGACACTTGGATTATCAACAAAACAAAAAAAAAAAAAAAATTGTACATCAGCACTACACAAGAAATGGCATTTTGTGAAGGTCAATAGCTGGGCAAATCTCCTTTGGCAGAGGTCTCATAGCTGCACTGCAATGCAATGCAATGCCGCAAAGAGTGAGCTCCCTGCCTCTGCCAAAGAATACTCTGCCCAGCGATGCACCGTCACTTTGTGTCTTCGATATCGAACACCGCCTCGACGACGTTCCAGGTCCAGTTCATCTCCCTACTTATAGCCAGTCCTGCCACATAAAACTTCAGCATATCTGCAGCATAATTCCTTTCAGTTCTCTGAAACATGTTCAGTTATGTTTACTACAGCATATTCTTCCAAAGCTACTTTGATTTCTCACTTTCCGCGAAGAAAAATACAACAAAATCCGATTCATCTATGCGAAGAAAAGGGATGGATATGCCATAGCAGTGAAATCGAATAATCCCTCACATACAAAGCTTTGTACACTTTCCATGAGAATCAATCTCTGGACCATCTCATTCTTTTCCTTTTCCATCATCTCGATATTTCTTACTTAAACAATTTAGTTTGCGGGTAAAATTATCGATACGTGTTCGATCAACTTTGTCAACACAAGTTAAAGCCACTTGAAAATCCTAACCGTATAGTGTTCTACCCATCGGACGTATACTAGGCTATACGAGGGGACTTTTAGTTGGCAAAGAGCAATTCCTGAATGGCATATAAGTTACCATCGATCTCATACCAATCTCAAAGTAGTTGCCATCTCCATTCAATCGACTTAAAACTATTCTAGTACAACTCTTGATGCTCATGCCAATCCCCACATTGATTCTTCTCGATCAAGCTCACGGGTTCGAGTTGCAAAAATAACTTTCTGCATTGCAGAGTAAAACTGCGTACAATAGACCTAATAAGGTCTGACTCTTTCCTAGGGTCCTTTATTAACAGAAACTTCGTGTACTGGACGGGATTATGCTGATAGAGAATATTTATTCATAGTTATTGAACTTGGATTGGACCGGTTCATCCGAATAAAATCAGGCCCGGGACTCAATATGGCCCGGCTGTGTAATTGGATAGTATAGGTATAAAAATGTCCTTTGCCAAGTTAAAATGATAGAAAACAAACTTGAATATGCTAATTCTCACATGATAGCCAACCATTTGTGAGTTTGTGTGATCTTCTCTCCATACCCATGTTTTTCTGTCTTTGTTGCATTGTTAACTACCCTAGTAGACTAATGAGGAGAATGTTGATGCTTGACCTAAGTCCCGGTCCGGCGGTCATTGTTGATTCTCGCAAAAGCACCAAAGCCCACAACAACATAACATCATACTCTTCTCTAGTCATTTGTAATTCTTCAATGCAACCTCTTTTGTCGAAGTTCGCATTGCATAATGTTCTTCTTCTGCGCATACAATAGATTTTGTTCTCGATGCCTTCTCTGATCATCTTCTGCTCCAATAGTCGTTCATTCGCCTATAATGCACCTAGCTAGTAAGTCGCCATTCATTCATCAATAATCCATCTAAACTAGTCTCCTTCTCAAGTTTCAAGTTTTCAGTTGAATCGACTCCATTTTTCTTCAACACGGCCTTCTTTGCCTGAAGCCCACAAAGATCGAGTCAACTAAGGTGTCAGCGATCAATCGACTGATGCAACACAAGAATCTAAGGAGCCGTCGGTTTGAAAAAGCTACCATGAGAACAATGAGCTACAGTACATCAATCGACAAATGGATGGTGCAAATTAATCGATCGATCACATATTCTAAAATAGCAAGAACTCTATAAAAGGAGGAAAGCTTGGTAGTGGTTCTTGAGTGAATGTAGAAGCACTCTTGCACTCTTGAGCCATTTTCGGAACATTCCAAAGTAAAAGAAAGCAAAGAAAAGAAAAAACTTCATTATTGTAATCTTTCATTTGTATTTGTTTTGCTTATCGTTTGTATTTGTTGTAAGCAATAATGTTACGAAAGGTTTCTTCACCCAACGAGAAGAATTTTGAGAGTGATCTTATAAGTAGGAGTATGAATAGAACTGATTCACATTCAAATTTTTTGACAGTGAACAACACCAACAGTTGTTTTTATTAATATCTATATTTTAGATTTTAAAAATTAAAAAAAAATATTTATATTAATTATTTTGTTATACTGATTATTTATTGACAAAAGTCAAAAGAATGTATGTTTCCATCGCCTTATAAAATAACATAATTATCTTCTTTTTAATACACTACTTGACATTATTACACTATTTTTATTATTATCTCGTCTATATCTCCCGCCTAAATCGATCGAATGCATTACTATACATATTATAACAATTACAGTTTCGTAGCTACTATAACATGAAAAATAATCTTAATAAAGAGAAATAAAATTCTTCAGAGTCTTCAAAAAGACTTTAAACAATATTTTTTAAGTCTAAAATTGGATTGTTACGAGTTACACTCGATAACCAATGTAGATTTCTGAACGAGTTTCGATTGGATATATTATACATTCCGTGGTTCAACCCACCTCTAAAAGATTATCTAACATTCACGTTGTAACACTTACGGTTTCGTAACTACTACAACTGTGTAGCAACTACGAAATTGTAATTGTTGCTACAATTATATAATAATTATGAAATCGTAACTATTACAACGCGCTTCCGGTTCAAGATTTAGATGGAAAATATAAACGAGAGATAATAATAAAAATAATATAATGAAGAATAATTGAGTAATTGTACATAAGAGTGGGATACCATCTTAATGATTCCAAAAATAAAAGGCATCATTTTGATTTTTGCCCATTATTTATTCTCAGTTAGTTTGTTTGAATTTCGGGTTCCGTATCTATAATTCGATCAATCGAGCTACTGGTTTGATGGTCTGCAGCTTTTTCAATTTGATTTTCAGTTACTTATGATAACTTCAAGTCACTACTATGCCTCATATTTAATTCACTTGAAATTACATAACACATGCAATCATATTATTTAATTTACTAAACACTTGAAAGAAAAAAAAAACCTATTCAAGAATCTAAACAAATAATTAGCCAAATTATATTGACATATTTTATCACTTCTAATGCATCAAAAAGAAGAAAAAAACAATAGTACCATTTGATCAATAAAACACCAGCAACATATGAAATAACCCACCTTCAAACATACTGCCATTCCAAAAAGTTGACAAGTATTATGCATAAGAAAAAGAAAGCAAATGTCAATTTGATATTCTAACTCTTTGACTTTCTAGTTCATGCTTGATTCAAGACTTGAACTTTTGAGGTGTCCCAGTTTAACAAGTTAAACAAATACAGGTTAAGGTTCCTGATAAATTTAACTTATGCCAGAGAAATCTTAAATATAAACATAAAATAAACTCCAAAACACACTTCTAAATTACAATGATCATTCTAATTCAAAATATCATAAAGGCTAAGTCGCAATTTCGATATCGAATAACAAGCAAATTTGCAGTTACAAGCATTAACATAACAAGAGCTCAGTTCTTATCCATGTTCAGGTGCAGGATGAGTAATTTAGAAAGAAATAATGAACTCAAATATTACACATGAAGAACTAAAATAATGTATCACAAAGAGAAAGCAGTTTTTGAGAGGCATTGAGATTACTAACTTGAACAGCAACCAAGTTTTTTCAGCGCAGAAGAATCATCCTTGACGTTTATTGTCTCGCCTTTACTTGGTACAGAAGAGGCTGTTTCGTCACCTGCCTCGACTGCCTTCTTGCTGACAATGCGATAAATCTGAGCCAAGACCTCTTGAAATGCTAAGTCAACGTTTGTTGCATCTAGTGCAGAGGTTTCCATGAAATACAATGATTCGTTCTCAGCGTAAGCCTTGCCGTCTTCAGTAGGAACGGCAACAAGATGACGGAGGTCTGACTTATTCCCAATCAGCATCACCGTTATGTTAGGATCAGTGTGATCCCTCAATTCCCTCAGCCAACGGGCAACACTATCAAATGTAGCACGTCGAGTGACATCATACACGAGCAATGCACCAACTGCCCCTCGATAGTAAGCACTTGTTATTGCACGATACCTGCAATTGTCGATCAAATTATGTAACAAAAGAACATTCTCTCATTCAGAAATGTACCAAGTAATGCTTTATATAGCTTTCAATTTGTGCAGTTGAAACAAAATCTCAAATTTCTTGGAGTATTCTCATTGTTTTGCAAAAACATCCTTCATTTTATATCTAAAGCAGCTGGAAAAGGGGTACTTCATTTGTTCATGGTTCTGCACATTCTTTTAACCTAATCTATTTTGAAGGTTGAAGATGCTGATGGCTGCTTGTTCTCCACAAGAATAATTTGTTAAATGCCTGCAACTGATAGAGGTCAAGGACTGCTCTTCGTCCTCTTCCCTTTTGTCCCCAAATTATTCCTATTCAGTGTGCTCAGACCAATGTTAGACTTGGGAAAGAATATCTATTGTGCTTTGTTAGAAATGAGGACACAAGGATTTATTAGAAAAAATGTTTAGATTTAGGATACAGATATGAGGACATGATTAATCTTAAAAATTTAAATACTAATATTAATCTAATTATGGCTAAAATTAATCTATTAAATTAATAATATAAATTAAGTATAAGAAATATAAGTTTCTTATATTATAAACTGACAAGTATATGTTATAATAAGTTTTATAACTTATGCTTAAGTTATATAAGTATATAGGATAGTCTAGTTTATAACTTAGGTATATATGCTTACAATTTAAAATAGCTACGATTATGTTATAGGTACCTAAACCTAAAGTTTTGATTTGTTCAGCACAAGTGGAAGATGTTGTAGAACTCATACGATGCTGAGCTTCTCTTCCTTTCCATGGCATGATCTCAGCATTGCTTGTTTCTGACAACGGTAGGTAAGCTTCCTCCATCTCCTCTCGTTCTTGTAGAAAAGTCTGACCGCTCGGAAATTGATTCTCATACCTATATTTGTGTTGTGGTGTGTTATCACTAGTACAGGAGATGTGATTAGTCCGAGTATCAGAGACTCAGACAACACCAAATGTCAGAAGTCTTATGGTATATCTCAAATAGTAATGCACCCAAGTATGACAATTAAAACAACGTTTTTCTCTTGGCAAATTTCCTAAAAGTCACACCCATAATTGATATTCCCCCAATAGACACCCAAATTTCATTTCTTCCCAAAGAGTGCACTTGCCTTTCTTTTTCATATGTCCAAAATACATTAACGTTAAGAACTTTATTTTTTTTAGTTCTAGATTTATTTTACAACTAAAATTTTATTATTAGTATCATTGAATTCATGAGTGCGAGATCTACTTGGAAAAGGAATTTGTTTTTCTGAAATGAGTTATTTTAGGCCATCAAGGTGGTTTCGATCAAATCATCTTAATGGTCTCGTATAAAGTTCATATTTAAGGGCATGTAGGTGCTCATAGGAATGCTTTGATTCTAGTTGCATTTTTGACAAATTGGGACGGTTGAAGTGGTTTAAGTCAATCCACCTTAATGGCTTCTTTATGCATGACTTACAAAAGTAAAAGCATGAATGTGCTCCTAGGATGACACTGATTCAACTGTGGTATTAACTTTGCATTATGACATGTTTAGATATATCAAGACAGTTTGACTCAAACTAATCAACTGACCTTAATGACCTTCATGTTCATGCAATAAAACATAGACATGAAATAAAACTCAGACCTCCTGCTTCGGCACCATGTAAAAAAGAAAATTAGCTATCTATTATGCCAAAAGCTCTAAGTTGTTAGAAAAGAAACCAATTTAATTGTTAGGACCAAAGGAATTTAAATATCTCCACAATGATATGATATTATCCACTTTGGGCCTAGACCCTCATGATTTTGCTCTTGGGCTCTACCCAAAAGGCCTCGTACCAATGGAGATGTCTTTCTATAAGCCCATGATCTTTCCCATGTGTTTTCAATGCAGGACTTTTTTTGCAACCTTGCAACCCAACATTTATACATTTATATGGACCACTGCGCTTGTCCATATGGGAACAAAGCATGAATAGCCTCTTAGCTTCAACAATAGGAATACTGGTTAGCTTGAAGACTTGGATTTCTATCAACCTAACGCATACTATTACATAACTCAAGCTCTAAGATCTAACCAATCAATCAGTTGATTTAAGTCAACAGAATCTGCTAAGATTGCACTACATATTTTTTCAAACTTTTACTGAACAAAATGCGACCGCCAAAACAAATATAAAACTACAGTGATCATCACTCAGAACGTAAAAGGAAGTTGAATGTCATTTGTATATCGTCTTTAGTCATCAAATTCTTAGATACTAAACTATAGGACGCATTTTAGCCTTTTGTTTTCATGAAAAGGGGAAGCTAAATCTAACAGGAAAATTGTTGAGATAGTTAATTTATTTGATTCCACAAATCAGATGAAATTGTCAACTACTCCAGAATTCCCAGATCCTAGATCGCTTAACACAGGGGACCGAAACCGCAACCCAAGAAACAGATCGGCATCCCAACGAAGTCACTCCCTGAAAGAAAATCCTAAAATCTCTAGAAAAACAAAGGGGGAAGAGTGAAAAACCGGTACCTTTCCTGGCCGGCGGTGTCCCAAATCTGGGCCTTGAGGACCTTGGAGTCGACGGTGACGCTCCGAGTGGCGAACTCCACGCCGATGGTGGACTTGGACTCGAGGTTGAACTCGTTGCGGGTGAAGCGGGAGAGGAGGTTGGACTTGCCGACCCCGGAGTCCCCGATGAGCACCAGCTTGAACAGGTAGTCGTAGTCGTCCTCCGCGCGATACCCGGCCATTTCTGCCCTCCTTCCTCCTCCCAACCGGCTCGCTCTCGATCAAGGCGAGGTTTCGGCGGATTGGACGAGTAGAAGAGAGGGCGAGGGAAGAACAGGCGAGAGAGAGAGAGACGGCGAGAGGTGGAAGCTGGAAGCGGCGTGGGGTAATCAAAGTGCACCAAGCAAACGCGTACCCGAGGTTTTACCTAGATACGGAGTTGGACGTTTTGTTGACTATTTTGACCTCCACGATTGCAGAATGTTCTTTGGAAATATCCAAATTCCGAGTCTTTTAAATCCGACCCGACAGTGGATTTTTAAAATAAAATTTCCAATTATATTATGGACAGTATTACTCATTTTATATATCTAACTTTTATAATTCTAAAAACATATATCATATTCTCATTATACCCCTTCTTTTTTTCAATATTCAAAAATTTTCTTTTCACATTCAAATTTTCCTCCATCTATTTAAAAATTTATTATTTTTAATTTACGTTATCGAATTTAAATAGAAGAGCATGAACACATTAAGAAAAATACATTAATTTTGATCTAAAATAATTTAAATTTTTTTAAGTCTATCAATTTCGAACGAAATTAATTGATAAACCTATACCATTCAAAAAATTTAAAGAAAATTTTTCAATCTATTCAAAAATATTCTTAATTTATACTGTCGAATTTAGATATGAAGGCATGAATATATTAAGAAGGTTTGCAAGAGTATATTAATTTTGATTTAAAGTGATTCAGAGTTCTTTAAGTTCATTAGTCAGTTTTGGACGAAACTAGTTGATGGATCTATACCATTCAAAAATTCAAAAAAAAATAATTCAATCTATTCAAAAATTCTCTCAATTTACGTTGTCAAATTTAGATACGAAGGCATGAATACATTAAGAAAGTTTGCAAGAGTGCATTAACTTTGATTTGAAGTAATTTAAAGTTTTCTAAGTCCATCAATCAATTTTGGACGAAATTGGTTGATAGACCTATACCATTCAAAAATTAGATATTTTTTGAGCTAGAGGAGTCCTAAGAATTTATTGGTGGTGTTGATTAGTTAGTATGATTATCCTATACCTTATAATGAGTTTAAAACAAATTTTAAAGTTTAAAATTTATTGCCTTCAATTTATTTTGTCGAATTCATATATGAGGAAATGACATTGACTAATATATCTAAAGAATTATGAATCATTTTAAATCAAAATTAATATATTTTTAAAAATCTCTTTAATATATTTATATTTTTATATTTGAATTTGATAACGTAAATTAAACTTTTGAATAAATAAAATAAAAAATTAAATATGGAAAGAGAAAATGTATACATACATAAAATAAATAATACTAAAACTTCCTCGTGCGGTTCAATAAAATATCGTTATATTATAGATGAGTTTTTGTGAATTATCTTGCAAATTAAATTAATTTTTCATTATTTAATAGAATCGATAATAACATTATTATACAGTTCTAATAAAAGAGCACAGCTCTTCTAGAAGATTCTATACAACAGTTCATTTTACAACTCATATCCAAATAACTCAAGCTTTCGATAAGATCTTAGTCATTTACTTAAGCTATAGCATGAGATTGGGTAGCAAAATCACTTCCGCAAACGAATTTGTATTTCAAATTTACATTCAAAGACGATGGATTTTCGTATCCATGTTCAGTTTAGAAGCAAACAGAACAAGAAATGGCTGATGCTATCTCTAGATGGGATACATATTGTTCAACTTCTATACACAAATGACAATAGTTTTCTACAAATCCATCTATCGATCACCGGGATTCTTATCCTTTGCGTCATCTCTTGTTTGTCAACCTAAAGATGAAGCACAATCTTTCTCTGCTATGTTGATCATGGCTTGCTAATATCTTACCGAAGAGATCGAGTGTGAGAGTGGGAGGATTTACACGAGCCATTAACTCGGGAAATCATACAAACAATAAGATTCATGTGAACAAAATCTTCGAAAAGACTTACGGTTTAGTCTTGCTCTTGTTTTTCAACTGATCATATCGCCCAAGAAAGGTGCCCACTAGAAACCAGTCGTATCGACAAGAACTGTCAGGGAACTAAGGCACGGCTTGCATATGAACCTCCTGAATTGTTCATAAAAGCATCACTTCCTGAATCGCAAACACTTATTGTGTTTCACTTCTGTAATGGCCGATTGGGGTTGACCGCTTTGTTTGGCTTGTTTCGCGGAAAGCTTCTCCATCGCAGTGATGAATTTCTTTAGGTGTTTGATGTATTCGGGGAAAATCTCTAAATTGCAGTGACCACCACCCTTGATCCACAATGGATCATACTTTTCCTTCGAAAGTTCCCACAAGCGTTTACCGTGAGCCCAGTTGACAATATCATCTGCAGTTCCCTGGGTAAAACAATGTCCAATAAGGAATTTCTACATCGAGATCATAAGCTTCTCGAATGAAAGAGTGAACCATTTGCACATATTGAGAAAACCAGTTACGGAGTTGATCATGAGAATGGTGAGTCAAAAGACCGAAGATGGCGATCCAAATGCATATTAACAATTACTCACAAAAAAAGAAATCAAAACATATTCGTAATTTTGGAAAACTAAATCTCATCGAGAAAAAAAAGAAGACTAATGAGAGATCTAGCACTTCTTGCATATCTATCTTCTTCATTGTCTCATAATAGCATAACAAGACCCTCATTTGCAAGTTTCATGAGTTAACTAAAAAATCAATAAAATCAAAATGGCATAATGATACTCGGTTGCTCTCGATTCTCATACGCCACAGAAAACTAGACTAGTGGAAAATTTTCTGGGGAAAGAAAACTTACATGTATGACAAAAACTGGGCAGTTGACCAGTCGAATTTTGTCGATATTCTGCAAAAAAAAAAAAAAAAGAGACTTTACCTTAACAGCGAAATATATCAATTATGAAAAACTTAATGAAAACGAAATCCAACTCCTTACTTTAAAGATATCAAACCAGAATGTCACTTTTACAGGATACAGAACTCGTATGCCCGAGAGGATTGCACTGTGGAGGACAACACCTCGCAGATTCTGTAATTGCGAAGCGAGGTGCAATGTTGGCCCACTGCCAACAGACTGACCATATAAGATGAGCTCCTCTTGTTTTACGCCATACTCTTTCTTCAAGCAATCGTACACGGCTTCTATGTCACAGTATGTATTGAACTCAGATGGCTTTTGCAAGGATGATGAAAGAAAAATATAGTCAGTTGACAAAAGCTATGCCCGCGACACTATATTTTGGTTTTGTCACTAATATTTCTCAAGAACTACATGTAATAATAGCTAACGCCGTCCAAGCTCCAATCTCAGATTTATTTGTAAACAAAGAAATCGAGATTTGAATTCACATTAAGTTTCATTTTGTCAATCTGTTTTCAGTACATGCATCTAAGATGAACGAGAAGGTGAAACTTCCGTGGGGCTGGGCCGGTCGCCCCAGATTCGGTGTTGCCTGGGTAATCTCTTTAAGATGAACAAGAAGGTAGAATATAACTACGGGTAGAATATGAAAGGGAAATTTTGTGTTTCTTATGAATTTGCCAATGTTTACCTTCCCCGTAGACGCTCCATAACCTGAGTAATCATAACTGCAAAATGAAGATCATTAAATAGATTAGATCGTGTGTGTTTTTGATCATAATTTGGACTATTTTTTTGAGCTAGAAGAACCACAGAAATTAAGAAATATTCCTATGGCATCCTTGAAAAATGAAGATTGAGAAAGGATAATAGGAGGAATGGAATTGTTACTTGAAGAAACTATCCCGGAAACCTAAGGTTGCAACATCAAAATTCAACCTTTTCAATTCAATTTCTTAGAGATATTCATAATTAATGGACAAATCATGTAAAATCTCCCTAAGAGAAACAATTTTTTGCTTGAAAAAACAAGAGTGGGGACAAATTTCTTTAAAATGATCATATAAAGCAGGTGAAAGAAGAGGAACAACTCAATGTTTGCAAGATTAAAATTCAAACTTTTTCAGTTCAATTTCTTACCAAATTCTCTAATCAATGTTGAAATAATGTAATATTTCTCTAGAACAAACACTTTTTTTTTTTTTGCTTTAAAAAAAATGCAATCTCGGGGACAGAATAAGGTGATCGTTAAGCAGGTGAAAGAAAAGGAGAAACCTAAGGTTTACAGATTCAACGTTTTCAGTTCAATTCCTCAGAAAAATTCCTAATCAATGGTCAAATCATGAAATATTTCCCTAAACGAAACAATTTTTGTCTTAGACCATGCAATCTTGGAGACGAAATAAGGAGATCAGAAAGCAGAGGAAGGGGAGGAACTGGTCTTGCCCTAGGTACCTCATGATGTTGACGCGAAGGTGGGTGCGGAGCTCGTGGAAGAGGTCAAGCATCTGGCCGAGGTCAGCGGCGTTGCCGTGGGAGTAGAGCAGCGTGAAGCGTGCGGCGGGGTGGCGCCAAAAGGTGGCCACCACCCGGTTCCCGGCCTTGGTCTCCACCACATGCACCTCCACGTTCTTCTCCGGCGCCAGCCCCGACAGGCGCAGCCGCCCCTCCCCTCCCCTCCTCTCCGGGAACACCTCATAAGTCGCCGGCTCCGGCGGGAAGAACGCAAACCGCGCCGCAACCGACGACGTCACGTTCCCCATCTCCCCCTCCGTAAAAATCCCACCTTTGTTCAAATCAACAGCACAATCTTCCTTCCCTCTTTTCTTTCTTCTTCCCTTCTCTCTGCGCCGCTCTCGCCGCTAATTTCAGAAAGAGAGAAAGGAGAGAGAAGAAGAAGGAAACCTGGTGGGCGATGGAGGCTTGCTACGGATTAAATTCCACTCCCGACCCGATCCGGCCTCGTCTCCTTCATCAAAGTGGGAGCTTGCACGCATCCGGAGGTGGGCGACGGGGAAGCGAAGGCATGCGATTGGATCAAAGGGAGGGAGGAGATGCGACGGCGATTCAAAGGACCTTTTCCTCCTCCTCCGCCTCCTCGTTCTTGCCGTTCTTCTTCTTCGTCGTGGTGGTGGTGGTTTCGATGGTCGAACGATGGATTTAGATAATGTTTAGTTCGATGGGATTGGGCTTAGCAGGCGGCGCGACTCAGCGTTCACAAAGTTGCCCTTTTTATTGATTTAACTAACGAACAGGTCAATTTATTATACGCCAAAAATAAAAAGGACATCCGGATTATCCAATTGTAAACAAAAATATTTTTTAAAAAATAATATAAAAAAATCAAAATAACTTTTTCTTTTATGGAATGATCAAAAGGAAATCCCTCTTAGGACGATCATTTTTTTTGAACGAAGTCCCGGGATAATAATGGTAATGGTGTGATGGTTAAATCTTTTAATGATTAATTAAAGGGTTTAAGGTTTGAATCTCAACTATGGTGTATTGTAGGAAATTTTCCTTTCAATGAAAAGCGGGTCTTAGAATATTGGTCATTTGGATAGGCCTCCATTATCACTTCCTGATTTACCCTGATGACCGCTCCAGGTCCGACATTACTCGATCTGATTAATTATTTTTTTTTCCTTTAATGAACGTAGGATACGGAGCTATTTTTTTTTATTTCGATTAAATATTCAGATATATAGACGAATTTAATAGGATGATATTCACATCTAAAATATTTGATACTTGATTAAAATTTATCACGGATGAGTTGATAGTTAATGTATGGTTGAGAATTAAATCCTGATTAATAATCAAGTTTTTAATTTTTTTATATATTGATTACTATCTGAGCTAGTAAATTAGTTTTCGTAATTTATTTTTTTCATATTAATTTTGAAATAGATTGACGGAAGAACTGAGAGTGAGTGTTTCACTTTTTATCATCTTGATATATGATTAAATTATTAATATAAAGTTGATGAGCTGATATTATTTTTATAGGATGATGATGCTGAGATAAATTATTTTTAATATTTTATTTATTAATTTTTATTTTTTTTCTTATTTTTTTTATTAAAAATTGATAAATATTCATAGTTTTATCAAAATAATTCATATATATATATAATAGTGATAAAATATTTGGATAGGATATGGAGATAGAGATGAAATAAAAATTAAATATTTGATGGGGATTAGAATAAATATAATAAATAGAGATGAAGATGAAATATATGGAATTTGATCCATTATCGATCCTAACCCCTCTTTTATTTATTATCAAAATAATATCTCATCTCACCATTCTATATTTTATTTTTTAAAATTATTCTTATTTTTTATGTTGTTGTAGCAATACGAGTTCACAGTTATTATACACTCCAGACCCAGACCTGAGGTGAGGCCCAGGAGGCGCTCGCCTCATGCCCACTTTCTAAAATGACCCAAAAATTAATCTTATGATAGGTTTAAAATTCTCAATTTGTTGTAAATTATGTTAAATATTAGATTTTAAATTAAATAAACGAATTAAATTTCGGACACGAAATGAAAATGTGGAATTTAAATCGGATTGGGTTTAATCTAAATTCATCGAGTAGGCATGAAAATAAGAATTACATTGGTTAAAATCAGGGTTGATTTAGACTTAATTTGATCAAGTTACGATCGAATCAAGTTTATGAGTTAAATTAGTTCAGTCGGTTTAAATGAATTAGGATATTTTTGAGAAAACTTTATTTTCCTCTTTTTCTCTCCTCACACAACAACCCACCGTCTCACGACGCCGACTTATTCTCCTATTTCCTACAACCAACTTTCTTCATTTCCCAAATATGAATAGCAAGCGACGAGAGCAATAAGTTTTTATTTCTTCTTTTCACAATTTTTTTTCACATCAATAACAATGATTTATAACAGTCTCTTCGGCCTTGTTCCTCTTTTTACTCAAACTATTATTTGTTATTCAACACAGCAAGCGTTGTTATCCACCATCACTCACTATCGGAGCTAACATTTTGTTGTTGGCAAAACCAAGCCAAGGAACCCTTTAGTGTCCTTGTTCAAGAAAATTATTGTTCATGTATAACTATTGATTGAAGACTAAGATTGATAAATAAATTTTTTGATTATCTCTTAAATTTTTTTCTTTTCCCCATTTATTATTTATTGATTTCTTATAAATGTATTCTCTTAGTTCTTACGCATTATTTTTAAATATTTTTTAGATATAATATATAATCATGGCTCTAAAATATTTATCTAGATCTAAAAAAAGAAAAAGAAAACAAAAAAAGAGATACTTATTCAAAGTCAGATTGAAGATATTAATAAATACTTTAATATCAATAACAAAATGGCTAGAGAAAAGAAGATTGAAAATATGGTGTTGAACAAGAAATTATGAATGACTTGTAAG
>JBBUKS010000113.1:9558766-9572565 GCA_038050645.1 Hedychium gardnerianum | reverse complement strand
CAACACGGAGGAGGTAAATCACGAGGACTAGTCTAGCCAGCCCGAACAGTGACTAGTGCATAAAGGGGGCAGGAACCGATAAAGAATGATCCAAGTTCTAGAGTCATGTTGTGGGTATATGGCAATAAGAGGGTTGTATCACGCGGTAACCACATTACAAAAACAAATTTATGAAAACTACAACTTTGAGAATAGCGGGCGGGCTATAAATAAGAGTTTATTCGCCTCTAGGATTAAAACCTATAGCCTATAAATAAGAGGTTTAAGTTGAGATCAAAATTGATCTAGAATTGCACAAGAGAAAGCAAATCGATATCATTTGTACATTTTAGATGTTAAAGATGATACATAACATTTGTAGGGATTCACCTCTACTCGATAAGCTAAATTCACAACTTGACGATATAGATGATCATAGTCTATATCTGGCCAGGAGTTTTACAAAGTTTAACTGTAGATGAAGTTGATGATCAACAACTCAACAACTTACGAATCAAGAGGTTAGATAGAACATTGGTGAAGTTCGACATGAAGACTTGACTGGTACCATTATTGATGTCGAACAGAGTAGAGAACAATGGAGAAGATTGTGAACCACATTTACTAGTCCATTCATCTCACACAATTTCATCAACACTTGATTTAAATATACCTGCACAATGGTTTGATTTTGAAGATGCTGACGAAACATGGGAAGACATCGCGGAATCGAAGCGGATGACTGTGAACGGCATTTACTAGTCCGGTCATCTCACACAATTTCATCTACAATTGATTTAGACAAACCTGCACAACAAAACATGGGAAGATATCGCAGAGTCAAATGAGAAAATTGCTCAAGAAGCTGAAACCTTAACAAAGAATATTTTCACAGCTGCTAATGCAATTGGAATACAAATTCAACTGTTCAAGAAACGTTGATGACTTTAGTATGAATTATTTGGATCAAAATCAAATAACATAGAATCTTCATTTAGATTGTACGAGTATATTTTTGCCAAAAAAAAAAAATCAAGCATGTGAATTGAAGAAAAAAAAAATGTAGGAGCAATCCATGCAATTGGAAACTTGATGCCAAATTCTGTAATCAAATCCAGATTACTAAGCTCATCAGTGTGGTAAAAAAGAACAAGTATAGAACAGAGAGTGTGCACTAGCAGATTTATAATTGATCGATTAAAGGAATAATTTAATGGCTACTGATTTTACTATATTCCTAGTATAATATTATTTCGGTATCTTGTATGCACAAGTGTAGTTTCATATTTTTATTTAAGAAAAATTATTGTTCTTTTTAAAAAAACAATGTGTTGTAATTAGTTGAAATTTATATCATGGTTTGTATGTTCTTAATAGCCGACCCCACATAGTAGGATAAGACTTGGTGGTTGTTGCTGTTTGTATGTTCTTAATCTTCACGCTCCAACATATCACATACAAGCCAAATGACTAGAAGTAATAAGTAATCTAAACAACTTATCTATAACATTGTAGAACCTAACCATATAAAAAAAAATTGTATATCACAAACTTCATAAAATAAACTCCATGTATGTTGACAAACTATACGAACCCAAGTTTATGATAAAAGAATATCATCAAAGATGTTGACTATGACAATTCCTTTTTGTCAGTAGCTACGATTAAGTCAATTTGGATTTTACTTGTAATAGTTGCATATCATGATTATGATTATAATGAGATATTATAAATGGGCATCAAGATCACTTTACTTGATGGGAAATTAACAAAGAATAATCCATAGTATAAAATGGTAGAATCATGATTGATATACAATGTAAAGAGTCGGGTGAAGGATCCAAAACTTGGTCAATCCTGTAAAATTTTGAACAACTATACAAATAATTTATTAATATTAGAAAAGGAAAAACTACTACATCACATCTTGGGCAGCAACACTTGGATAAAGAGTTACATTAGAATGGAGGTCACCATTTCTCAACCTTCCACTACTCATGATCCTTGAGCTATACAACAGGCAACAGGCAAGGAGAATAAAAGACTACCAAGTAAACAAAGGCTCGAAAGCCTACCTGCAGTAGTGATGCACTTGCTGTTCTGATCAGCATGGAATAGCTGAAGTAAGCAAATGGAAGCTGAAAAGCTTGGTGAGAATTTGGTTCATCCCACATGTGCCCTTCGCGGGCATCTCACTTTTCTATGTTCTATGGTCTATAGACTTTTATGAAACTATCGAGAGTGGGATATTCTATATAAAGTAAATATTCCAGTAAAAAGTTTGACTTTAATTCAAAATAATACAGGAAAGTAAAATCTAGCTAAGATGTGAAGTTATTGAAATTCATGCAATAGCTAATTAGCTAGACCCTAAACCTAATATGTATGCAAAAAGCAATCTGGAAATGATTGAGAAAGGTTGAGAAATTGTTACTATAGTTGTTCAAATTCTACTCCTATTTTGTTTCTCATACACTGATACATGAATGTATCTGTAAATTATCAGATTAGAGTTATATTGAAGAGTCAACCCATTTCGTTGCCAAAATGCAATAGTTGTCTGCTAAATAAAAATGTAACATGAATATGATGGGCTTACATGATCCTCAACTGATTAGGTAGGAAACATGCAACTTATTTTCGACTTTGATCACCAAAGAACTGTTCCAAACTTGTTGAAATGAACACATTAGAAGCCGTTTGTTGAGGTAGGTCGGGTGTCACATGAAGTAAATATTTGATGAATCTCTGCAGTCACAAAAGAGAACATATCAACTGACTTTCAAACTGCACTTTAATGAAGAAACATTTTACAGAAACGTGAACAGAGAATCTTATACATTAACCTGCTCATGTCAATCTAAAAAAATAGTGAGGAAGACATACTAATTTAACAGGTTGGCGAGACTGATATTTTAATTTAAAGTGCCAAGTGGATGAGATATAATATCAACATCGATAGGAAACAACTCAAAATGCGCAAGCAATGCTATCACTATGCTTGTTGCCAAATAGCAACATTACTAAAGTACTAGCCAAAGACTAATCTGCGAACAGCTTTCTTTTAAAGCAAGTGAGTTGGTTCATAGTCCAATCTGATTAGTATTTGACTCATAACCCCATCACAAATGATCAGCAGGAATATTCTATTTTACATTCTTTTCCCTTTTTAGTAGGTCAGCCAGAAAGATATTTCATTCTTAACAACCAAGTCAAGAAGAGTACAAGTGATGGGTTTCAATATTGGATTTCGATCAAATGTGACCCAGTAATGATCAGAGTTTCAAGGAATAGTTGTTGCCATTTCCATGAAGGATTACATCCAAAGAACTGAAATGGCTTAACTCTACGAGAGATCAACAGACAACAGGATGGGAAGGCAAAATGGAGAACATGAGAACATCAAGTGGTCAGGAAATGTCTCCAAATAAACTGCATAAGTCTTGACAGCATATTTTCCGGATATCATAGAAAAACAAAATTACAGCAATCTTATGTGCTATTACTTTTGGTTGGGTCATAACCACTTACTGTGTAATTTGGGGGAAATTGCACAATGGTGGTTTATAGAAAGAAAGGTTTAAAGTATTGTTTTGTATCAAAGTTTGGATGCTTAGCCTAAATGGTAAGGTTTTCAGTATACTATGCCCACACTCAGCATGATTAGGCGCACACATCAAAGCATGCAAGGATGATTTTAAACTTAGTATATTGGAATCAATCTGTTTAACTAATAAAAACATAAGCTATGACTTAATATCTATTTAGTTAATCAATTAAATTTGAAAATCCTGAATTTGGAGTTAGAGTTGAACAAAACATGACATTTTACTTCCAAATCAATTTGAACAGCTACTTCATAATTCAAGATAATGGTGCAGCCATCCCAAGCTCACCAACCAGTATCCTTGTTCTCCACCATCAACCCAAAGTAAAACCTGGTCCGAATTGAACTAGAATCATCCTGAGTGCATGAATCCCCATGTGTATGCCTGTGCATTCCTGTGTGTATCTCTAAAGGAGGGGAGTGCCCCTCTCAAAGATGGGCGAATGAACTCCCTTCCATTTCCTTGCGGCTTCACAATTCCATCCCTGAGCGACATGTGCAGATCGGGAAGCCCTGCAGCAAGGAAAAACACCTCTGTGGAGCTTTCTCATGCATCCCTCAAACCTTTCTCCTCTTGCATCTCTTATCCCAAGAGCCAAAGCTTCCTCTGGTCCAAAGCTGAAGCTTCTTCCTCCCGTCTCCTTCAAATTTGAAACCCTTGTCTCAAGAAGTACACCAACCGAGACAAGGCTGGTACTACCAGATACAACATTGATTCAACCACCTCTTGGTTCGGGTGACATGTCAATTTTGGTCAGCGAGCAGAACAGTAAGTTTTGCTCATGCCAACCGAATTAATATGAAATTTTAAACATATAAAGTACAAATCATTATTCAAGGATTCTAATAAATGTAATCACACTCCAAGCTAAAGATGCCTAAAATTGGTTACTCTTGAAAGAAATTACCTTAACCATACAAGATTAAGGTACTATAATAAGACACTAGTTGTGCTAATAAGTTGGAGCCCAATGCTTGGATGAATCCACAGATGCACTATCATAACACACCAATTAAAATAGAGAGCATAGATAAGCACATAATCACAAATAAGCCTATCAGATAAAGAGTAGTCAAAGCTATGTGATCAAAAGGACAATCTATTTGAACTGAGCAGCAACGGGTAATGCAATCTTTTTGTCCAGACCCAAGCTTAAGCTTAGGATGATAGGGTCAGATACAAATGAAGTGATTAACATATCAAACTCATATACAGAAAAACAAATAGCCACGTACAGAAAAATCACTGTTAAATTGAAAACTTCCCAGAAATCTCGCTGACAGTTTGTCATAGCAAAATCATGAGAAAAAGCATAGTACTTCTTACTTACAGTCAACTGGTGGACAATTTCAGCATTTGAATCAATATGCCAATCAGGTTCCAATTGTCGAACAAATGACATGCGCCCATTCTCAGTACTACAGAAAAGAACCTACAAATCAAAGAAAGTTAAAGATTTGAACGTCAGAATGACAGAAAGGGTTTCATTTGTGCTATGTTTAATGTTACAAAGGATCTAGAAAATGAAGCACAAGTTCCATGATTCACAGGTAAATTAGCTATTTTTGACATATACTCAATAGCACTCGAGAGAAAACAGAAACCACTGGGTTCATCAAAACATTAAAATGTGAATATTAAACACGAAGAGGCAATTTAATTAAGAATTTAAATTTAATTTCCATGAGATAGGATAAGTTGACTTTCTACTAGCAGTAAAAACTTTAGTACCGTATATATTTTTTGAAAAAATAGATCTGTATGAAAATGAGCATCATGAATCCAAGTTATCTTCTAAAATAGAAGAAACTTATCATGCTTTCAGACTAATTTTCTTAGTAAGTTGATTATCTACTGTTACAGACAATAAACAAACTGCAGCTGAAACTGAAATGCTGAAGAGGAGCAGCAGCAAGTGCCAAAGGGACCACTTTTACAAATCCCAGATAGACTTCAGAAAGGCATAATAAAGAGTAGTCATGGAATAATTATTCTTACATTTGGTTTATACAATGTTATAAGGAATGCACTCGGAATCCTTTTCATAATAAAAGATATAAGTAATTTGTCTGACTCATCTTACTATCTGTTTAACCCTGGCCCACAAAATTGCCTAGCTCATCCAAGCAGTCCAAACTGCTCAACCCACAGGATTGCATAGCACACATGGCCCATTCAACTTCACCTGGACCGCCTAGCCTGGCCAAGCTACCTGACCACCCGGCCTTGACCAACTCAACTGGTCCTTCAGGTCTAGCATGTCAGACCGACCCATTCCATGGGGCCCAATTGACCCGATTGCTTAGGCTTGATCTGTCCAGCTCAAGCCGCATGTCCAACTCCAGCCTACTCGAATGTGCCAATCGAATGCATTATTTGAAAGATGAAATAGATAAGGAATAATTATTCCTAATAGTTATTTCTTATGAATTTAGAATAACTATTTCATGGAAATAGGCATTCCAAGATAACTTTTGCAATCAAACATATGAATAGAATAGGTATTCCTATGAACCAAACACACTACTAGTGAAGTGATATTCATAACTTGATCTTGAAAAAAGTGATCTACTCCATAGGACTAGTAATGAACCTTCACGTTTCAAAAACATGGAGACTAATTCATAAATAGTTCATTGGAAACTCATGAAATTAAGCCAATTCAGAACCTATAAACCTTGAAAAGTAGCAACCAAAATGAACAAAATTTTAGTCTGTGCATAATGCTACAGGAAACAATTCTATTATTACTCAACAACTTGACACTTCTTGAAGAAGACTGGATAATGTGTTTTTAGTTTACTAATTAAACAAAGACAAGTTTTCCATGAGCAAATGAAATTTATTAACGCATGCAAATTTTCTAGTATGAAAGATGCCAAAGCTAAACAAATCAACCATGAGATAATAAACCAGCCTTTCTACCTTCATTAGGATGGAGATCAGGCAGAATGCTTAAAACAAGATAACCCACCTTATCTCTTACCAAACCTCCAGAAGTGAAGACTCCAGAATCTTCCAAAGCTGAAAGAACCCTTTCCTGCATCACACACTTCTTCATGAACCAAATTTGCATTACATTAATAGCAATAAAGGATAGAGTTACTGATAACAGTAAGAAATCCGGCAGCAATATTATCAACATCGATAAACAATTATGATTCCATGTCATAGAGAACACCTAGATGCTGAAATTATCCAGGAAGATTTAAATTAGCTTAACTAGATGCAATAAAGGAACTTAGCAACATGATTGAACGACAGCAAAAACAACCTTTTGTATGAATGAAGTTAACTACTTACTGCATCAATACCAAGAACTGGTTGTATAAACATAGAGCGCAAAATTGGTCATACAGTGAAGGATTTACAGCATGATAAACATTTGTGTTATGCTAATCAAAATTGTATGACAAACAAATTGCAATAGAAGACATACTTGATTAGTTGATTTGAAAGGGGTTATTAACTAATATGGAAAAATCATGTACGTCTGTAGACATGCAAAAAGAATGTGAATCTCGTGTAAAAAATCATTAATTAACAAGTTCTTATTAAAATCATAAACATGTGAGACCCAAAAATATACCCAGAAATGAATCTCATGAACTCTTAGTTTCACAAAAAGGTACACTTACCCCACTTTCATCATCAAGGATTCTTTCCATGAGATAAACATCATAGGATTTTGTGATCTGCAAAAGGACTTCCAGTACGGACGACCTGACTGTTGCATGTGCCTGCTAGGAAATATTAGTACTTCATTGAGTAAATGACCATTTTAGAAGACAAGACAAAATGGGATGGTCACTGACCTGGAGCTCCTTTGGAGTTGTTTCATCAAGAACTACACCCAGTAACTGACATGTTACCTATAAGAGAACATGACATGATATTATGATATCAATTGTGAAAAATGTGCGTTCTTAGTTCCTAATAAAACAGGTACAAACACACACATCTATCTATGTACATTTATAATCTAAAAATCAACAATACAAGTAAAACCTGGATTATCTTGAATAGCCAAAGTTCAATTCACTGTTAGAAAATTTTAAAATAATTAGGCTACCATTTAGTTCGTAAAAATTCTCAAATTTTTTCAGTTTCTGTTCTCAATTTCTTATAAATAATTTTAGAGAAATGTGAAAATTGATCTACAAAAACTAAAAAAATAAAATAAAATTGAGAATTTATATCAAATTATCCCTGCGATTCAAATTCATTTTATCAGTTTTGACTAAGATATGTATTTCACATTATTATAATTACAATCAAATTTGTAAAAAATATCTCTGGTGGGAGATGCCATTTTGATAACTATACAAATCCAATTAGAAAAAATATAAAATCATTTGTACATCATAAAACATACAAACATAGGTATCCTAGAAGTAGGAAAAGGGGTGACTATTAAATATAGCTAACCACATCAACTTCGGCCATAGATTAAGTAAAATAATATCATGTTATTCATTTTCGCTTGGTAGGACAATGTCTTGGAAGTTTATAGTTACTCCAACTAGCAAAGATGAGAGATTATCAACGAAAAAACATATTTCACTCACCATATTTTGAAATCAGTGAATTGTCCTACCAAATGAAAATGAATATCTACGTGATGACATTGGACTTAGCTATGGCCATATAGGAGTTAATGTAGATAGCTATATTAGTATATTTGATAAGTCATATTTTTCTTTTGCCTACTTATAGCAACACTAGTATTTTTATATTCTATGGTGTAAGAATAATTTAGTTAATCTTCTTTAAATTGATTTATATAGTTATCAAAATAATATCTCTGACTTCAAATAGTATTGACAAATTTAATTGTAATTATATGAAAATGCAAAATAAGTTACTCAAGCCAAAGAAAAAGAATATGAATCGTGGAGATAATTTGATGAAAATTATCACAACTTTAATTTTCAATTTCATCTGCCCAATTTTCACATTTAAAAAAAAAATTATACAATTTAAGATTTTTTTTTAAAAAAATATATATTTTCCACAAACTGAGAATGGAACCTGAAAAATCTAAAAAATTCCACAAGTTAAACACACCTTTTCTTTATCAAAAATTACAATACACAGTAGGCAAAACATATGTATATCTTTCTCATTATTTTCTAAAGCATTTTGCAATAGAATAATCTATAGAATTTACACAAGTATATGATAAAATCCAAATTTACACATACCAAATGCGGGACTAAACCTACTACACCTAATACCTAATAACTCTAATAACCTTCGCACTCCCCCTTAATTTGGAGCATAAATACTATCTATTTACAGTTTGCTACATAAAAGAAAGAATACTCATAGCTTATGGATACAAACTAGGCACTGCAATGATGAAATGAGAAACATATTTATATCTTTCTCATTATTTCCTAAAGCATCTTGCAATAGAATACGCTATAGAATTTACACGAGTATATATAGCCTCATGATAATATCCTAATTTAGAGGTACCAAATGTGAGACTAATTCTAACACACCTACCTAATAACTCTAATACTCTTTGCACTCCTTATCAAGTTGGAGCATAGATACTATCTATATCCAATTTGTAACATAAACTAAAGAAATGCTCATAAGAAAAATGCAAACTAGGCACTGCAATGATGAAACATTAAAGATACTACTTGCAGGTAAAACTAAAGTTGAAAGGAGTCAGAAGAGCACACATCCAATAATCCATTCGACCTCATATCAACAAAGCTATGAAAATAGTTGATGGAGCACACAAACAACAACCTTTACAATCACAAACCATCCAGTATATCAATAACAGAGAGGAAAAAAACTGAGAGAGGATGAAATAGAATTTGAATGAAGAGTAATAAATCTCTCAATGGGGCTTCTTCCTGAAGCGGCTCATACAAAAGGGCACAATAGAATGAGGGAAAAAGAAAGTGCTCAAGAGTTCTAGAGGAAGATGGATAACACAACTCAACCATTTGCTAGATTTCGCAAAATGAGAATAGAATATTTCTTTATTCAAGTGTTCACCGAAGATGTAAAGTAGAGTTCAGCCTTTTGCTAAAAGTAGCAAATGAAGACAAGATGCTTATTACATTCAGGTCTTCACTTATGATGGAAAGCACAACTCCTCTGCTAGAGTAGCAAAATGAGGATGAATCTTCACCATCATTCACTGTCATTTGGGAGGACACATATGCATCATGCAAATAACAAAGAGTTGATGTCCGAAGGATGATGAGAACCCAAGAGGAAAACGAGAATAAGACAAAATCTATTGATCCCCATTGAACAAGGAAAAGTAGGATACACGACAGAGCCAAGAAGAATACCAATAGATATGAAGATTTGAGGATCAACACCTGAACCAATCTTGAAGAAATCTAGTTTGATGCTGGAGGAAGAGGTAAAGTCATGGGATTGGTGAGGTGATGCTGGTGGAGAGGCCACTCAAGCTGGACTAGGTCAAGAGCAGCAGGTAAATTCTTAAGCTCAATGAGAAAATAAACAAGCTTAAGTGGATTCAGGTTCATCTCGCAGCAACATCACTTGGCCTCTTCAATGATTCTAAATAGAAAAGGAGAAAAGCAAGGTGTCCTACATTTTTTTATTCTAGAGGAGCAATGGTCGGTACAGTGATATGGGCGGCAGAAAAAGAGCGGTCTGCTCATGATGTAGGAAGGAGACACAATGTTTCTGGGTGAGAGAAACTCTGTTTAGAAGGAAGGCAAGAGTTCAACATTTCTGCCAGCACGAAGGTGGAGCTGTGGCGGTGGCAAAAGCGAGACGTTCGACCCAGCGTCCCGCGGTACGTCCTACGATCAACACGTCAGAAGGAAATCGGGGCTAATCTAAACAATGACTCAGAATCTGATTACTTATCAGAACCCCAGATCACCTCGTACATTAATCATCAGCTCATCTCATGAAAATACTGTGGAGCTACTCTTGCAGGGAGGAGAAAGGGGATTAGGACAAGAATGGCAGAAACAAATGAATTTGATATTGGTTACCTGTCTGCTACCACAAGCTTTCCTTATTCGCACAATGTGCGGAAGGTTATGACTCATGAACACAGCACGAGATGTCTAAAAAAAGATGATGGTGTGCACCTCCCGGTTAGGTCCTTTGAGGGTAGGCATTGAGAAAAACTAGCATGGTTCGTAGCGGTCTTTACTGGTTGCAGCCTTCAGGAGCATGGATCAATTTGTATGAGGCTGGCATCACTTGAGGAGGAGCTGATACGTTGTCTTTCACAATGCAAAGGGAGGACTTGTGCTTATGTGCGGGAGAAGTAAGCCAGAGCATGCATCTCAGTTAACCATTGGCGAGTGACCCAACAACATTAATGCTCCAGGTTCTTTTCACAAAGGAGAGAGAGAGGAGGAGGAGGAGAAAGATTAATGAGGGGGCAGCCAACTACCATGGCTACAATGGTCTCCCCCGAGATTGTATCTTTTTTGGTAAACCCCCTAAACCCTACAAGAGGCTTATTTCATCTATTTTTTTTTTTACACCATCTGTTGAGCATTTTATTATGTATAAACATAAATTTAATTATTTGATCTGCATTTAAACATGATATTAACCTATAAGCTCAAATTAAACTTGGATTTTTGAAAAACATCATTATGTCTACACTTTATTTATTCCACGGTCTTAAGATCCAAACCTAAAAGTTGCACTACCATTAAGGTGATAAAGAGAGTTTGACAATACAGATAAATCATAATATTTTATCCTCAACAACCCACACAGTGGGATTCTTAGGAAATTCAATTCTTAGTGTATAATTGGTCCAATCACTGAAACATCAAATGGTAAATCAGGTCATAAGAAGAAAATATGAGCTGTATAGAAGCAGAGCTAAATTTCTTAGTCAAATACTCAATCTTAGTTGGAATGATAAAATACCAAGAGCATCTGTATGGTGTTGGTTGTAGATGTAAAAAAACAATTTGGAAAAGAGTACAAAATGTCCAGTCAAACAATCTTCAGACAAGGTATAGTGTTGGCTGAAAATATGAAAATAATTATAATAATAATAATAATCTGGTCCACAGTATTATTAAATATTCTTAGATTGTTCGCAATGCCAATTCACAATGCATTCTGACAGCAAACCTCAGATTTAAGCAAATTAGGTTACAGGACTAATAAAAGAACAAGAAACCAAATAGAAACATTACTGAATAGGTAAAATGAAAAATTTAACAATCACCTTTCGACCTTCATTCAACCTATGTCGCACTAGTTGCTCCAAAGACGGCTGCAAAATTCAATCACCATAGTAAGCCTTAGGCAACAGTTGTTAATCATAGATACTTAAAGTTGAAATTGCTAAAAGTACCTCTAATGGTTGGAAGAATTCATTCACAGATCTTCGTTCTCTTGAAACTCCAGAGTATGAGCGAATTTCAGAGGATTGGATACTTGTATCTGGATGTAAGTTGATAGTAGAAAAGTTACGTGATGTGAAACGTCGTCTGCGCTGCCTTATTTGTTGGTCTGGAGTTGTTCTCAAAAGCTTCCATGCAAAAATTAGTGTAATACCGAGAGTAGCAAGTGCTGTGATAGACCGAAGTTTCTGAAGTCAAAAAAAATATACACTTGAGTCATAATAACAAAGATCTCTCACCATGACATCATATAACGTGTGCATGCATAAACAAGGTAGAATATTTGACAAGATTCTATGCACAGAAAAGAACAAGTATATGGCATAGATATGAAGTTATTAGCTGGTATAGAGGTAATGATACACAAGGTATAGAGTTGCTTTTCTTTTCCTTGAACACCGCCCATAGCCAAAAATATGAGTCAGAGAACAATACAAACAATTGGATCGCCTCCCAATACATACCCTAATTCATATATATCTTACTTCCCTGACTACTATACATGTAACACCAATTCATTTCAGATTCGCCATCATCATTGTCAATCTGTGTTTGTCCCAACAATTTGGGGTATGTTGTATCAACTTTATGTCTCCATTGAGGAAAATTATATCTCTAGTGATACTTAAATTGGTTTACTCATTTTTATTATATTTACTATTTTTTCTCTACTCCTCTTTAGCCTTTACACCTCTCACTATAGGCGAACTAACTCTTCTAACTATAGCATTCATTGAACCACCTTTACACCTCTCATTGAACCACCTTTGGAATTGAGTTCGGAGTGGAGAGTACAGGGAATTGAGCTCAAAGAAGTGGAGAGTTAAGGAGACTCTAAATAGGCTCTACAAAGGAGAAGAGAATGTAGAAAATATATTTTTTTAAAAAAAAGTATGAAAAGAAGTTAAAACTCAAAGGCACCTCAAATTACCATATCTTTTAAAACAAATTAGCTAGGTCGTGTCGGCTATCTCATCAAGTAAAATTGGGCCGACTTCATCGATCGACCAACATGATTATTGACTAAGTTGACTTACAGTTAATCAAATTAAATTGACTATTGAACAAACATAAATAAAAATATAAAATTGCAACACTGCCATATATATAAAATAAAAGAAGATCCCTATACATTTTCCAAAAAGTGTCACTCTCACAACGTGGATTCGACCACCAAATTAACTCCATAATCTGAGTTCATTCTGATCTGAGACAACAAATGTATGTATTTAAGTGGGAGACATATAGATGTCTGCTAGTTGTTTGCACCAACATTATTATTATCATCATCATACTTGAGAGTATTCATGTTGTTTAAAAACCTCTTGTATCTGGTAGTGAATCAGCAAGACATGTTCTAGGATCACTATGGCAATCACTACTGTACTTCAAGATCTGAAAAAGATTTCAAATTTCATTGAGAATATTTTCAACAATATAAATGCCTGAATCTCTAAGTGTTTGTGATGAAGTAGTTGCTCTGCAATATATGATCGTGCACTTTTTCAGCTTATTTCAAGTTTTTTGTTTTGGCATATGTTGTTCATGTTAGTATTAATTTTAAGAATCAATTATGAGATGATTAGATTTATTGGGTTAATGATTATGGTATTAGGTTAATGGTTAATCTAATATGCTAAAATCTAACCTATTAAAGATGATTAATGGAGATTAATTATACATTCAAGAAGGAAGATGATTGAGTTAGACTCAATTGAATATAACTATTAGATTGAGTCCAATTTGAATTAGACTCATAGAGTCAATTTGGATTAATCGATGAGTTAGACTCATTGGGTGAACTTGAATTCACCAAGGAAGA
>JBBUKS010000113.1:9486854-9501154 GCA_038050645.1 Hedychium gardnerianum | reverse complement strand
TATAAATTGGCATACCTGCATCTTTACCATTTTATATTTTTGAAGATTCATATTTTTGGTTTTTATTTCTAATTGCAAGGGCTCATTTTGAAGTTGGTTTTTCTTCATCATTTTTGCCGCAATATTCATAATTTAGGTTACTGTGGGTTTTATAATCAAATGTTCCTTCCAAAATTAAATCCACATAATTTAATTATAATTTATATTATGGGTGTTAATTTGTTGATTCTACAAAATAAAATGGAAAATTTTATGTAAATTATTTTTCCCGCTAATCTCTAGGATGAGTTCTATAATTTTAGTTTCGTATTATTGTGTGCTTCTAATTCCAAGCTTAAATACACAATTTATTGTTATTCCTAGGTAACTGTCAATTTTTTCGGATATATAAAATAGAAGGATGAAATGTTTGTTGATAAGTGATCATATCACCATGTTGATATGCTTTTCTCCATGACGGTTCTTAACACTTTCTTTGTTTACAAATCAACATCAACTGTAAATTTTTGTTTTTTTTTATAATTAGCAAATTCTTAAACTCCAAGCATCATTTGCTTACTAATGCAACTGTCTTGTTAACAACAACCGAACGATGAGCATCCATTGAATCACAATGCAGCAGTGGTTCTCCACGACAATCCCAAGTTGTTTGAGGCCAATGTGAGAAGGGCAATGGGTGGAGGGTATGTGGGTCAAGTCTACTTCCCAAGATGCATTTTCCTCAAAAACACGTGACTAATTGTATTATCATTTCAATTTCATTAGGGTAATCTAAAACAAAATGGTGTTATTGAATGCAGATATTGTGTAATACGGTACATGAAAGCGATAGTGTTAGATGAAGATCCACAGTTAGAGAAGAAGGTATATTTCTTTTTTATAAAATATATTCTTTATGAAATATTGAGTCATTTTATATTGATCATCAAACTTCTATTAATATTTCAGTTTGCAGCATAAAAAAGAACTAGTATTACAATCAATCTCAGTATGATGAAGTAAGAAGTGAATGAAGCGAATTCGTCTACTTCTATGTGGGTGCCTAAGTGTAGGTTGTGATATAAATTTTAGGGTTATATTTAGAGATTTATGGATACATTGGTCAAACTTGTCTTTTGTACTTTTGGGTTATATTTAGAGATTTTATGGATACAAAATTTTTTGGGTGAAGTTGGTTAAACATGTCTTTTGAGTTGTATTTGATAGATATTTGTGATATATTTATTCAATTTTGGTGGTAAAAAATATTTGAAGTTGGTTTAAATTTTTGTTGTAGTAAAATATATTCTATTACTTCGTTAAACTATGATGAAGTAATACAACAAAAACTATTTCTATCAAGCCAAATTATGTAAAAATAAAATCAAGCATTTACTACACTACAATACAAAAATTGTGAAGTCGTATAAATAATTTATTTCGTCAATTAATATGACCTGTGAAGTCAAATATGATCAACTACTTTAATATTTATATGGAACATATGAAGTAATAGAGCCTTTTTACTTCGAAATCAGTCCGATTCCAAACTAGTTTTAGACCGGCAATAGACTTCGGTAATTATATGACGAAGTAAAAAACTGACCCTTTTACTTCACGTGCGTTTATTTCGATAATTATCTATCTACAACTTCGGTGAATATACGAAGTAAATTAAGGAAATTCACATAGTATCTTCACCAAGTGTCCGATCCTCCATGACCCACTTGCACTTTCCTCTTGCTAACTTTCCGTTAGACTTTTGATTACCAAGTATTTGGTCACCCTTTGACCCACTTGGACTTTTCTCTTATCAACTTTTCGTTGGACTTTCGATCACCAAGTATCCGATCAACTTTTGACCAAGGACTTTCCTCTTGCCAACTTCCTGATGAGTATATTTCTTATGTGTTTTTTAGCATTGTTTAATATACATTCTGTTGCGTTTCATGAGCATATTTTGCATCCATACATTTTTTTTCTATTATTTTCATTACTTTTACTCTTGTAGTTCAGAGAACTACTCTTTGTATGTTTCTGTTGATAGGATGCGAATTTGGAGCTAAAACGGAGCAAAGAAGCCTTAGAATGTACATTCCCAACATAGCATGGCTATATATCATACGAGAAGAAAAATGCATTCAAAAGCTATGAAATTGGAGTTTTAATCAAGGAACACACTTTGGTCGCATCCCATGACATGGGCATATTCCTCCAGGCAAATTAGATGTGAAATAGAGCAAAATGGAGTCTGGAACCTTCGACAACCTCCGACACGACCATGCCTAAAAGGCACGACCGTGCTTTTGACTCTAGAGGCTCTGAAAGCCTCTAACACAACCATGATTTTTTACTCTAGAATCTCTTGCAGCCAAAAACACGACTGTGCCTTTTAGGCACAACCATGCTTTTTACCTATAATAAAAATAGCACGACGTGTCTTTCTATCCTGAGGTAGCTTGATACAACAGACCAAACTTTGAACGGGCATAACTTTTAGCTCGAGTTGAGTCACGGAGCCCACGACATATCTAATTGAAGATAATACAAATTTGGTTTTGGGTGAAACCTAAGAAAACCAAGTCTAAGGGCCGAAAACCTCATTTTGGAGGAGCCCCGATACTTCAACAGATTGAACTAGCTTGGGAGACTATAAAAGAACCCATGAGGTTATTATTTGGGGAGTCAAGGATTTGGGGCTCCACCTCTTCCTTGGAAGAGGGTTCTCCCCTTGAGGGGAAACCATAGAGTTGTAATCCAAGGAGCCGCAATGATCGATCCATCATCGAAGCTTAGAGACTCTTTCAAAGACATCGACACCATCTCGATAAACTTTCTCTTATCTCTTCTCTTTGATTGGAGAGTAATTGCTTAATTTAATGTCTTTTGGTTGTATCTCCATCTTAATGGAGTAGTTCTCCGAATTCTAGGAGTAGGAAGTAGCTACGATCACTACAAAAAAAATACCCATGTAGGAGTGGTTGTAACACCACCCTTGAAAATCCAACAACAGTTTGAACTAAATTATTTCTATTATCTTATCTTTTTGGAATGGTTTTGCAACCACTCTTATTGAATAGCTTTAGCACCGATTTGAATAAACTGCCACTATAAATCGCTCTTAATGATACAACTATTAGAAGCAATCTTGAAACTGCTGATATTAGGTACTTTTAGCAACGGTTCTATGTCAAATGCTGCTGCTAACCGTTTCTATTGCTCTAATTTCTAAGAACAGTTATCAAACCGTTCATACTGAATACTTTTAACATCATTTTATGTAAAGTGCTGCTATAAACCGCTTCTATTGCTCTAATGTTTTAGAATTGATTTTCAAACTGCACCTATTGCATAACTTTAGCACCGATTTGAATAAACCGCCACTGTAAACCACTCTTAATGATACAACTATTAGAAGTCATTCTTACTGAATATTTTTAATATCGTTTTGTGTATAATATTGCTATAAACTGCTTCTATTGCTCTAATGTTTTAGAATTAATTTTTAAACTATACCTATTGCATAACTTTAGCAATGATTTAAATAAACCATTGCTATAAATCGCTCTTAATGATATAACTATTAGAATCAATCTTAAAACTGCTAATATTGGATATTTTTAGTAGCGGTTCTGTGTCAAATATTGCTACTAACCGTGTCTATTGCTCTAACTTCTAAGAATATTTTTCAGACAGCTCCTACTGAATACTTTTAACATCAATTTGTGTAAACTACTGCTATAAATCCGTTTCTATTGCTCTAATAATTTAGGATTAGTTTTGAATCTACACCTATTGCATAGTTTTAGCGTCGATTTGTATAAATCACTCATATTAATATAATTATTAGAAACAATTTTGAAACTATTCATATCAGATAATATTAGCGGTGATCCGTGTAAAACGCTATTGTAAAATATTTTTATTACTCTAACTTCTCGGAGCAATTTACAAACGACTTCTATTGAATAATTTTAATAGTGATTTGTGTAAATTGCTGTCATAAACTAACAAGATGGTCATATGGATTAGGTTAGCAAAACGGGTTGACTAGTCTGAATGGTTGGCCAAGCCTAAAGGGTTAATTATGACTCGAGCAAGCTAGATAGATGGTTGAGTAGGCTGATTCAGATTAGTTTATCTAGTTGACTGGTTGAGATATTATAAATGAACCAATTGAGTTGCTCGGGTTGGATAAACTAGACGTGTGGAATGACCAATTAGAATTTCAAATTTCATCAAGCTAGCTAGATAGTTTGGAAGGGTTGGATGATCCAATTCGATTAGATTTGTCCATAGTTATTTTAGACGTGTTTTTTTTAAAAAAAGAAAATAAATATTTAAATTCTCAAAATTTTCATCATCTTCCTAAATCATATCATTATGATCATCAAAATTCTTCAAAATAATTCAAATTTATATAACTCAATTTTCATCGTTTCCTCAAGACCCATTTTTTCCACCTCTCACAAGACGCACACTTAAGACGCACATGTGCCAAGGTCAGACGCATAGCCAGATAGGTGTTATATATATATATATAATATTTTATTTTTTTGATTTTTAAATATTTATATTAAATTTTTTAGTTTTTGTTAATAAATTTTATATTTTAAAATATTGAAACTATACCGTTCCGGTCCAAAATTGAAACTGTATCATTCAGTTCTAAGACCGAAAGTTCAATACGACTCTAGATTTTCTATTGAACTAAGTAACATCGAACTTGGGGTGACCGACCCGGTCCCATAAAAGTTTTTCATCGGCCGCTAGTATAAATCCGGAAGCGCTCGCGGCGGGTGGCCTAGAAGTCCAACATCATGTGGTTGTGCGTCCTATTAGAATTTTTTTTTTTCTGTAAATACACCGTAATTAGGGATCGAATTGTGAGTGTCTGAGTGACAACTTGACCCTTCTTTTACGCCATAACCTTGGGGACACATGGCTCGAGATTTTAAACTAGGTTAAAAGGGAAAAGTTCTAAAATTTTAAGGGTATTTTTGATAATTAAATTTTTTTTAAGTCATGTAAAAAAAAATTCTCGTATAGCTTTTTTTAATAATTTAATTCTTTGAACCAATTTTATTTTTAACTTGGTAAGATGACGATTCATTTTTGCTCTAATAAATTTTTAGATATTTTTAAAAAAATTATCATGATAAATAATTTAATCACGAGTTGATTTATAAACTAATTGTTAAAAATTAGAACTTTTGACTGTTATAAATTAGTAGTTACCTTTAGTTGAATTATTGTAATTTTATGTTAAATTTTTTTTTCATAAAAAAATTTAATTATCAAATATTTTGTATTTTAAACTTTCAAAATAAATAAATAAAAGAATAGCGTTGAATTACTGATTAAGTTTAAAATAATATATATCTATGTGACAATAATGAATTAAATAAGAAAGTGCAATGGATTACAAGACTTTGATATTCTATTGTTCTAATTTCTGAGAATAATTTTCAAATAGCTCTTATTAAAAATTTTAATAGTATTTTATATAAAATATTACTATAAACCACTAATATTCTCTCTTCTTATGTTTAAGAATTGATTTTTAAATAGACAAATAAATAATATAAAAAAACGTGTAAAAATTATAAAAAGAAAAACCTGTAAAAAATAAAAAACGAAAACGTGTAAAAAATAAAAAAAAGGAAAAAACCTTTAAAATAAGAAAAATGTGTAAAAAAATAATAAAGGAAAAGTGAGTAAAAATATTAAAAAAAGAAAAACATGTAAAAATTAAAAATAGGAAAAATATGTAAAAAATAAAAAAGGAAAAATATCTAAAAAAATTAAAAAAAGGAAAACATGTAAATAATAAAAAAGAAAATACGTGTAAAAAATAAAAAAAAAACGTGTAAAAAATAAAGAAGGAAAAAAAATTAATCGTGCTATTTTATTTTATGTTATTGATAATGGAAAATTTAGGGAGCACATTTTGGGAAAGAGGGAGGATTATCATCATGTGAAAGTTAATCATTACCGTCGAATATTTAAATTTCACATATCATCTAACGTCTTTAGTCGTTACATGCTAAGTAATCCGAGGGACGACTCATTCAAATTGTACCTATTTCAAATTGTACCCGTCTAAATGATATACTAATAGATAAATAAATAATATAAAAAACGTGTAAAATATATAAAAAAAGCGTGTAAAAAATAAAAAACGAAAACGTGCAAAAAATAAAAAAATCAGAAAAGGAAAAATGTGTAAAAACAAAGAAAAATGTGTAAAAAATAAAAAAGGAAAAGCGTGTAAATTTTTTTTAAAAAAATGAAAAACGTATAAAAATTAAAAATAGGAAAAATGTGTAAAAAATAAAAAAAAAAGTATGTAAAAAATTTTAAAAAAGGAAAAATGTGTAAATAATAAAAAAGTAAATACGTGTAAAAAATAAAAAAAGAAAACATGTAAAAAATAAAGAAGGAAAAAATCAATCGTGTTATTTTATATTATGTTATTGATAATGAAAAATTTGGGGAGCACGTTTTGGGAAAGAGAGAGCAGAGGTGATTACCGCCATGTGAAAATTAATCGTGATCGTCGAATATCTAAATTTCATACAGCCTTTAGTTATTCCACGCTGATAATCCAAGAGGTGACTCATTAAAACTGCACCTATTTTAAATTACATCGATTAAATAATATACTAGTAGATAAATACATAATATAAAAAAACGTGTAAAAAATAAAAAAAGAAAATCGTGTAAAAAATAAAAACCGAAAACGTGTAAAAAATAAAAAAAAGGAAAAAACGTGTAAAAAAAGGAAAAATGTGTAAAAAATAAAAAAAAGTGTAAAAAAAGGAAAAATGTGTAAAAAATAAAAAAAAGGAAAAACGTGTAAAAAATTAAAAAAGGAAAAACGTGACCATGTGAAAGTTAATCGTGACCGTCATATATCTAAATTTCACACATCATCTAACGCTTTTAATTGCTCCACATTGTTAATCCGAGGGATGACCCATTCAATAAAATAATGTGCAAACCCTACCCATCTGACATCCATTTGCTGCTATTTTTTCCTGGCTGTCGCCTCTTCCTCTCGCAACTCCCGTCTCCTCATCCTCTTTCTCCTTCCTCATGCTCGCTGCTTCCACTGCTTCCCCTCTGCCATCGCCTCGACGCCGCCCAGCGACACTGCACCCGTGGGAAGGCGGGAGCTGGGCCTCTCCGTTTGCTTCACTGTGCTCACTCTCTCGCTCGCCGGACCCGCCCCGCCACCGTGCTTAAGGCAGAAGATGACCTGGAGCTTCTGGAGAAGGTGAAGAAGGACCGGAAGAAGAGGCTCGAGAAATAGGGCATCACTAGTTCCTCCCTCAAGGAAAAAGGTCTACCCTAGCCTCTCCCCTCAAGTAAACTGAAAGCTTTTGTAAACCTGCCAATGATTGTCCGCTCATTGCAGGGCACCTTCAAGAACGAATCTACAAACTGAGCAAAGTGGGGCAAGCCATCGACAACAACGACCTCGATGCAGCCAGTTCTCTTCTAGACCTTTGCTGCCCAAGAAGCAAGGCGGAGGAAAGAGTAAACCAGAGATCGAATCATCCTCACAAGAATTCTACGCTTTTTATTTCTGTTCATCTTTCTGTTTTGATTGCAAAGGAATCTTTAGAGTTGTAATTAGAAACATCTTTCAATGACTTTGTATCCCGTTATATTTATTCTGTGAACTAAACGTATGAATATAAAGCTATAATTTTATTATGTGAACTATACAATTGATACAATTAGCAACTTGGAAGATTGCATTTGAGTTTTTTTTTCTTGATATGCCTGTTTACAACAGTTTATTATGATCAATTTGAATCCCTAGTGACCAAAAGCGCTCTTGTATTGATGATATGTTGGAGCGATTTAAAATTGTTATTACATCCAACGGCTTCTAGAGTATAATTTTTAAATGTCTAGCTTTAATCACATTTTAAAATGCTCTTATACTCATGTCATTTAGGATTGGTTTGAAACTGCCTTTATATTTTTAGCATCAATAGCATTTTGAAAGTGCCCATGACATGTCGAAGTGGTTTAAAATTGTTGGTTTAAAATTGTTCTTACACCCAATGAGTTTTAGAGTGATTTGTACTATTCCTAAATGTCTAGCTTTAATAACATTTAAAATGCTCCTATACTCATGGCATTTAAAAGTGATTTGAAATCGCCCATATATTGTTAGTATTAATAGCGTTTCGAAATTACTCTTATATTTACGGTTTGTAAGAGCAAATAAAAATTGTTCTTAAATCTTATGATTTTTAGAGCGATTTGAATCACCTTGAATGTATGTCACCTTGAATGTATGTCGGTTTCTCATGAAGGGATAATTATCTTAGAGCTTAATGAGTTTATCCCAATTTAATGTCATAGAGTATAGCGATAATCTAGATGAACCGTGGAACCCTAGTGATAGGGGTAGTCTCGAAAAGCGGACTTTTAACATTATCTCCTCACAAAGAGGCGTCAAGTTTGGATAAACATGTCAGTATAATTCTCTTGAATTCATATCGATAATTCGAATAGAACACCTTATGTGCGAATATACATAGAGATAGGAAAATAAACAATGCTTAGGATGCTAACAACCATCGTAGCGAAATTGAAGTCCTAGATCCATTTCCTCAAATTCATATTTCCATCTCAACTCTCTCTCTCAGCTCAACTCTCATTCACGTGAACTCATATAACTTCGATTGTCTAGATAACTACCTTCACAACCTCAATCAGTGCTTAATAAAAAGTCCTCGTGTGATCAATATTTTATTACTTGATGATAACCGTGCACTTGCGGATTTCAACACATCAAGTTTTTGCATCGTTGTCGGGGAATTAACTCGGGTCACCCGTGTGACAGGTGGGAATACTCATCACTAAACTACAATGAAAAACTAAAGCAAAAATGAAGGAAATGCTTGAGTTGCCTCCCGAGAAGCGTTTGTTTATGATAATAAACTCGAACCCCTATAAGTCATGCAGAAAAGGCAGGAAAGCAAAAAAAGAAAAGAAGGAAGGAAATCCAAATTAACCACATTACTATCCAACTAATATCGATTGACACAGTCTCCGACAACGGTGCCATAAACTTGTTGTATGATTTCTATAAGTGCACAGTTACCGTTAAGTAATAAAAGATATCGATCCCATGAGGATTGTGAATCAATTACTAGTCAGAATTGCAAAGTAGGTTATCTAGAAAGTCGTAGATCGCAAGAGTTTGAGATGTAACAAAAGAAAATTTTATGGTGCAAAAAGAAACATAACAAAACTAAGCTAAAGTCTAACAAAACTATCCTAACCAATTAACTTAAGAAACTTTTACGATTCTCAAGAATATTGCTAGGAATGCATAAGGAAGTGTTTATTCAAAACCAAATGAAATATAGACCAAATCAAGGTGCAAAGTATGAAGGAAAAGAAGAAAAAAAAGAACGGACTCCCCTTTTTTCTTAGTGGTTGAAGGCGATTCAGAAGTAAAAGCCACACTGGTAATGGAATGGTCCGAGTGAATTAGAGAGCTCTCCTTATGTAATTAGTGTCGTGATGTATTGCTTCCTTCACCATCAACTCCTCGATGATACTTCCAGGTGATTGGAGACGATTCAGTTACAAAATCCACTACTGAAGTGGAATGCTACGAGCTGAGGTAAGCACCTCTCCTACCACCACTTTCTCCTTGAATGTTCTCCCTGGAGGTTCTGGAAAAGTGAATGTGGGCTCCTTCTAGTCAGCTAAGCACTCTGGCTCTAGCTCAGGTGGTTCTACAACCAAGGGAAGTGATTCTTGGGGCTTTGCCTTTATAACATATGTCCCTACACTTCCATCATCAACACTTGCATAGTCAGGTTCAGTTGGCTCTTTATCAAATATACTCAAATTCAAATGATCGTTAGGAGGTTGTCCATGTGATTTTTCTTCCACCAAAAAGAATGTAACATCGGTTAATATGGCTTCGTCGGTGGTTGAAGAAAAAATTCCTAGAATCTTGAGGGTTGGAGGTAACTTAATTAAAGCAAGACACTCCTCTTTCAAAGTCTCAATTTTTTGTTCCTCAAGTTCTTCTTCCAATGATATCTGAGCAGCTTCTAACTCTTCACTTCTTGTGTTTGAGAAAAAATATTTCGGAAGGACAAGAGTCTGAGATTCCTCACCCATCATAACAAAATCTGCAGCTTCAATTGAGTTTCCAACTTTTTAAAGAGATGTCTCAAGGAACTCATCCTTCACGCTCATCTTAAGCTTCCCCAAGGCATAATAATATTCAATAGAGTTTATCTTGGGTCGTGCTAGAAGTCTATCTGAAGCTCTTGGGGAATAAGTAACCTGTGAAGCTTTGGTTTCCAACATCTTAGGGTTGTTAATTGATTTATCAAACTTCCTACCGTTCCATTCGATTGTGTCCATCGTGGCTTGCTGTTGAGTTTCGTCCTAACCAATCATTGAGGAAAATGTACCGGTGGCTTATAGAGCCTAGTTGGAATGGTGGGGTTGAGATTTTGTGGTTCTCACTTGTCCTTTTCCTTAATTGTATGCTCATCCTTTTCATGAATTCCTGGGAGTAGTGGGGGAGTTCCAACAAATTTTGAAATCAATCTCTCAATCTTGGCATCTAATTGGTTGAACCCCTCATTCTGTACCTTGATAACATCCTCTATTAGGTTTTTAAATTTCTTGAACGGTTGCAACAACTCTTGTTTGGCGTTCAAGTTTCCATTCATTGCTCGCACTTCTGGGGTTTCCTGGAAAGATTTAATTTCATTTTCATCTGACCATTCATGTATGTTCATGACCACTTATTCAATAAAATTGTATGCTTCATTCAGAGTTTTATCAAGGAACCACTTGCAAATGAATCCAATAGATTCTTATTTGAGAAAGATATCCCCATATAGAATATATGGATAGTTAGCCATTTTTTCAAACCGTGATAAGGGCACTTCTGAAAAAGTCCTTTAAATCTCTCCCACACCGTGTACATGTTATATTTGAGAGGTGTCCTGAGGCAATCGCCTTAGATAATGTACTATTTATTGGATAAATAAAATCACTATATGAGTGTACATTCTCTATGTATCTGAGTGGATCTTAAACTCAATTAATGAAGTCTACAATACAATACATAACATATGAGAAATTGTGATTGGATCACAATTAGTAGGTATCTCTTCATGTGTAATTATGTACGTATTGAAATATTTCCTAGACGATAAATTGATGAGTATGAACATTATTGATTTTGTGAGACTAGCATGTGTTAGACTCTTTGGTTTAACCAAGCAACAGATCCTTACTGGCTGAAAACATTGGGATATTGAGAGTTAATGTATGGATGCTGGTTAAGGGTAACTAGTTCATCGGATGTGACATGCTATGAGAATTCATGTGGTCCTATACATGTCTATGAAGATCTCATTGTAGCTCGAGTGCAAGTTTCCTTTGACTTGAGGTATTCAAATTATCTTGGTCATAGAGACTTATACTTTGACATCTTAAGCAAACATCTCCTGGGATGTGTGGCCCCAGAATGATTGGGTATAAGTTGAAATGCCCGAAGGTATTTAAATATCCCATAGAGGATTCACCACTCCTTTGATAAGGAGATGTATACCCTATGACCATTTGTTAGGATTATTACTCGTAAGCCTTTGGTCAAAGTAGAAACATGTCAAGAAAATGGTCTTCTTGGACAAGTGTTCGAGTAATTCGAATTCGTAAGATAAGGAACTACTACTTGAGCTAGGTGTGATGTAGTTAGCCTAGTGGAGACTGACACATAGACCATGTCGTGAATCAAGCGTGTGTAAGATGAGTGAAAGGAACAGATGAACGAATAACTGTGACTGCTGAAGGGTTTAAAATTATTCTTGAATCAACTGTAATTTTTTAGTTAATTAGGGATCATGATGTACTACTAGGTTTCACTTATGATTGATCCATAATTAATGGTTAATTATGGACAACCAACATAAACTGGGAACCTATTGGGTCACACACACTTTGAATATATCCGAAAGACTTAAAATAAGTTTGAGAATTGGATTCTCAAGTCGAGAGAGACTAAGTTTGGTTGGACCAGACGAAGGATAAATATAAAAAGATATTTGTCAGAAAGGAAGCGCGGATGTGCCACATCTTTTGAAGATGATATGGATCCCTTTGGTTTAATTAAGAATCAAATTGGTTTGATTTTAATTAAAAGAGGTTTGGTTATTGAATCAAGTAGTTTGGTCTTGAACCAAACTTAAGGCTTAATGGTAGTGGATCGGGTTGCTATTGGGCTTTGGGTTTGGGAGATGACTTATTCCCCAAGTTAATGTGGAGGAGAGAAACAAACAACGAGGATTAGAAACCTAATTATTAGTGTTTTTGATCCCTCTTCTCTCCTCCTCTACTCTTGCCGCTGACCACCAAGGAGGGTGCTCCTCCTTGTGCCGCCGCCCAAACCCTCCAGCCAACCACTCCCCTTTGTCCAGCAGCCACCTGCCAGCCAGAAGGTCACCATAGTTGCGATCTTCGGCCAAGAGGAGCCGCCCCACACCAACATCCGACGGACAACAGGTTGTTCGCCGCCGCCCAGCAGCCTTCCGCCTCCTCTATCTGCAGTGCAATTTATACGAAAGATGAATGACTACATTGAGCAGTTGCAATCACTTGGATTTGTCATGGATCATGAGTTAAGTATTGACTTAATTCTACATAGTTTGTCCATTAGCTCTTCACAGTTTCTGATGAACTACCGGATGAACTATCTAGAATCTATAATTCTAAAGTTGATCAACATGCTTAAGACAGTGGAGCCATCTGTTAAGAAAGAACAAAAAGTTGTGATGTTGTTTGACACTTCAAAGAAAGGTTCTAAGAAGAGAAAGTCAAAAACTCAAGCTAAGGGGAAGAAAAAGGCTAAGAAAGAAGAATCGACACCAAAGGGACCATGTCACCATTATAGCAAGGTGGGACACTGGCGAAGAAACTATAAGATTTTTCTTGAGTCCGTGAAGAAGAAGAAGTCATCCAATGCCCCATCTACTTTAGGTATCTTCATTATTGAATGTTATATAATTTTTCTGACACTTGGGTATTGGATACTGGGTATGACTCACATATATGTAATGACATACAGGGGGATAAGAAATAGCAGAAAACTAATTAAGGGAGATTTAAATTTGCGAGTTGACAATAGAGCAAAGGTTGTAGCAAAAGTCATTGAAACATATTTATTGAAACTCCCTAGTGGACTTATCTTAGAACTGGATAATTGCTATTATGTTCATACTTTAATAAAGAACATTATTTCTATTTTTTGTTTAAATAGAAATGACTTCCATTTGACTTCTAATAACAATTGTTGTTATATAACTTTGAATGATATTCTTTATAAAATTAGAACATTGCAATGACACCTACACATTAGATATATCCAATAACGTATTCAATATCAAAACGAGTAACAAACGTGCTCAAAGAGATGATCAATTAACATCCTACACGCAACATTGTTGCCTTGGCCATATAAGTAAGAAATGCATGTTCGAATTACACAAGTGTGAAATTCTGGAATCATTTGAATTGGATTCATTTGATACATACGATTCATGCTTAAAGGGCAAGATGACTAAGTTACCTTTTATGGGAAAAGGTGAACAAGAGAATGACACATTGGTCCTTATACATACCGATATATGTGGACCTATGTCAACTCATGCACGAGAAGGTTATAGCTACTTCATCACCTTCATCGATGATCACTCGTGATTTGGGTAAGTGTATCTATTGAGATACAAGTTTGAAGCCTTTGAAAGGTTTAAAGAATTTAGACATGAAGTAGAGAAACAACTTGGAAAAATTATTAAAATACTTCAATCGGATCGAGGTGGTGAATACTTAAGCCAAGAGTTTCAAGATTATCGTAGGGACAATAGGATATTGTCTCAATTGACTCCGCCTTACATGCCACAACATAATGGTGTGTTAGAAAGAAAAAATCATGCCTTGTTGGACATGGTTAGGTCGATGATAAATCATGCAAGTCTTCCCAAATCCTTTTGGGGTTACACACTCGAGACAACTATTTACTTGCTAAACCGAGTCCCGACTAAGACAGTCTCTACTACTCTATATAAGATATGGAATGGTAAGAAACCTTATATATCTTATTTGAAGATATGGGGTTGTCTTGTGTTAGTATTAGCCCTAAGAGCCAATTATGAGATGATTAGGCTTATTGGGTTAATGATTTGGTATTGGGTTAATGGTTAATCCAATATGCTAAAATCCAACCCATTAAAGATGATTAATGAAGATTAATTATACAT